>PVJI01034835.1:0-10142 GCA_004026765.1 Micronycteris hirsuta | reverse complement strand
GAATATTACTTTAACCTGGTCCTGTCTGCCACCGGATCTGAATTTACATCCAATGCCTTGCTATGAGTAATCCTACCTGTTCTGCTTAATCCCATGAATAATCAATCCTATGTAAATTGGCCCCTGATAAAAACCCTGGCTGGGCAAGCCACGAGGCTTTTTCCTGAGATGGAAGGAATCAGCCACGTGGCCCCGGTCTTTCTTTCCCCGCGTGTCTCGGTATGAAATTCATACACGCATTGGGTCACGGTCACCCACGGGTATCGGCAGGTCCGATCTACCCCATGTCAATCCACCTTGGCCAGAAGTGCAGGCTTTCTTCTTCTTGATTCAGTTTTGGAACACTATTTTTCTAGAAATTTGTCCATTTTGACCAGTTTGTCCCATTTCTGATTACCCTGCAAGGGGCCTTTGAGCTGTCCTTCCTGTTTTACAGAGCTTCTCTGTTGGACGTGGTGGTGTTTTGAATCCTGCATGAGGTGGGGACTGGGTGCAACCTTCCCTTCCCATAGGTTTGATCTCTTCCAGGAAAGGGAGCTCTGTCTGGCTGTACATAATCTCAGGCACTCAACTCTTGACCATCCTGTTCCCAGCCCATTGCCTTGTCAGCTGTCTTGAACTCTCCAATCTGCGAAGCCTCTGGATTGCTAGCTGTCCCATATTGAGGCTGAGAAATCTCCTTGATATGCAGCTTTCTCATCTCTCTGACAAGCTGTATTAAGTGGGAGCAAACTGCACTTTCAATATTTTCCCTTTGCTGGCAGGGCAGCGACACACAGGGTACCTGCCCAGCATGCTTCAGCTCCCCTTATAAAAGTCTTTCTAGGAACACCCACTGCAGTACTGAGTCACTGTCCAGTTTTCCACATACACACCACCTCTCCAAAAAGCCAAAAGTTTCTCACAGTCATGGCTGGCCATGGCCTTCTGCTGCCTGACCCAGGTGCAGATAGAATCCCTCTCTTTTTGGCACTCTCCCAGTTGGTGTTTGCCACTGTAGCTATGGGTATGCTGCTCACTGTGAGTGTTTGTAACTTGGATCTCCACAGCTTTGTGTATCAAAGTCACTCCTGTCCAGGTCTTGGGGTTCTCTGCCCTGGGAGAGTAGAGAGCTGAAAAGCAGCAATTTCTGACTAGGCTGTCTGTGGCTGCAAGCACCGCACAAGGGATATGTTCCCTTCAACCTACAGAATCTCTTTCCCACCCATTGTGAAGCATCTTCTGTACTCCTTGGCTTCCAAACTTCATTATCAGCTAAGATTCAGTTGAATGATCAGTTTATTTTGGAAGGTAAGCCAAGTATCCAATCTGGGGGCAAGAGCAAATGACGCAACTTCCACCTACTTGGCCACCATCTTTTCTTTTACGTGTACCTTTCTCAAACATGGCATTCTAGTCAAAGTCTTAGTAATGTAACCCGTTTCCAAGTGTTTGTTGTTACAAGGAGAACAGATTCTTATTGAACTTATGCAAATAAATTTATTACCATGAAAATAAAAATACTAACAGTTCCAAATTATGGAGGGACCAAGTAAGCATAAAAGGATAAATGTTTCAAGTCTGTTTACAAAGGTATAGTTTAGGAAATTGCTGTAATCTATGAGTAGCTTTAGGGGGAAAAAAGAGAAGTTGTCTTAAATCTGCAGAATCAAAACATAAAATTCAGAAAGATTTCAAACAAAAAGGCATAAAATTATAATAATTTTCTTTATTTCATTCATTCCAAAATAAGTAATACTTGTTTACCTTGATAGTTCCTAATATCGCAATGTTAGGAACTATCAGGATTTTTTAAAGTTATGTGAATTGTTTTTTAGAAGATTTTATTTATTTATTTTTAGGAAGGGAGAAGGGAGGGAGAAAGAGAGGGAAAGAAATATTGATGTGAGAAGCATTGCTCGGTTGCCTCTTGTAAGGGCCCCAAACAGGACTGAACCCACAACCCAGGCATGTGCTCTGACTGGGAATCAAACCAGAGATTTTTTGCTTTGTGGGATGATGTCCAACTAACTGAGCTGCGCCAGTCTGGGCAGTTGTGCAAATTTTTACCACTTCAGTGGTATGATCTAAAGGTTTCCAGAAACCTGTATTTAAAAATGACAGAATATTCTCCAAAATCTCTGAAAATAAAATATATTTGCAAAAGTATCAGAGCAAAACAATAACTGAGTGTGAATGACAAAAGATTTTACATAATATGGTTAAAGATCTGATTCATTAAAATGCAATTGAGAAAGAAATTTGCTTATATGTGAAACACACAACATTTTATTATAGTAACTATGATTTCAAATAAAAATGTTACATCAGAGGCCCTGGCTGGTGTAGCTCAGTGGATTGAGCGTGGGCTGGGAATCAAAGGGTGCCGGTTCGATTCCCAGCCAGGGCACATGCCTAGGTTTCAGGCCAGGTCCCCGTGAGGTCCCCGTGAGAGCCATGTGAGAGGCAACCATACATTGCTGTTTCTCTCCCTCTCTGTCTCCTTCCCTTCCCCTCTCTCTAAAAATAAATAAAAATAAAATATTAAACAAAAGTTACATCAGAGACACTTTAGATTTTATAAATTTTAAATGATTTTTGAAACATATTATTAGCAATAACATATATGCATATACATACAGCATAATTATCATTTCTTATTTGACAATGCTTCTCATGCAATTTTAGCATATCAAATAAGACTAATTAGTTTAATATATCCCTTTTTTGCAATGAACTATCATAAGCATGAATTTTTTGTTGTTGTTGTTGCTGTTTAAAAATATTTTATTGTTTGTGCTGTTACAGTCATCCCACTATTTTCCCCTTCACCCCTATACCCAGGCCTTCCACCACTTCTATAATCAGTCCCCTCACCATAATCCATGTTCATTGGTCTTTCATATATGTTCTTTGACTAATCCCTTCACCTTCCATCAATCAGTCCCCACTTCCCCCTCCCTACTTAAAGCTGTCAGTCAATTTCTTGATTCTATGCCTCTTTTGTTTAATAGTTTATTTTGTTTATTAGATTCCTCTTATAAGTGTGGTTATATGGTATTTGTCTTTCACTGATTGGGTTATTTCACTTAACATAATAGTCTCCCATTCCATCCATGTTGTTCTTCTCTCTTTCTGCTATGTAGTATTTTATTGTATAGGTGGTAAATAGGTTATTTTTTTTTTTAATCTACTAATCTACTGATGGGCACTTAGGTTGTTTCCAAATCTTGGCTATTGTAAATAGTGCTTCTATGAACATGGGGATGCATAGATTTTTCTAAATTGGTGTTTCAGAATTGTTTGGGTATGTTCTCAAAAACAGAATCAGTGGGTCAAAATGCAGTTCCATTTTAGTTTTTGAGGAAATTTCATTCTGTTTTTCACAGAAGCTGCACCAGTCTGCATTCCCACCAACACTGTACTAAGGTTGCTTTTTCTCCACATCCTCGCCAGCACCTGTTTGTTGATTTATTGATAATAGCCATTCTTACAATTGTGAGGTGATATCTCATTGTGGTTTTAATTTTTATCTCTCTGATAAATAGTGATATTGAGCATTTTTCCATGTTTATTGGCCATTTGTATGTCCTCCTAAGAGAAGTCTTTATTCATATCCTTTGGCAATATTTTAATCAGATTATTAATCTTTCTGGTCTTAAGTCATATAAATTCTTTATGTATTTTGGATATTAAATCCTTGTCTGATGTATCATTGGTAAATACATTCTCCCATACAAATGGTTCCCTTTTAATTTTGATGATGGTCCTTTAGCTGTTCAGAAGCTTTCTAATTTAATGTAGTCCCATTTGTTTATTTTCCTTTTATTTCCTTTGCCCTAGGAGATATATCAGCAAAAATATCGCTATATGAGATATCCAGAATTTTACTGCCTGTGTTTTCCTCTAGGATTTGTATGGCATCACTACTTATATTTAAGACTTTTATCCATTTTGAGTTTATTCTGGTGTATGGTATAAGATGGTGGTCTAGGGTATTTTTTTTTGTATGAACCAGTTCAGTTTTTCCAAAACCATATATTGAAGATACTGTTTTCACCCCATTGTATGTTTTTGCTTCCTTTGACAAATATCAATTAACCATAAAGACTTGAGTTTATTTCTGGGTTCTCTATTTTTTCCACTGATTGATGTGTCTGTTTTTATGCCAGTAACAGACAGTTTTGATTAAGTGACCTTGTAGTATAGTTTGATATCAGGTATTGTGATCCCTCCAACTTTGTTCTTCTTCTCAAGATTGCTGAGGCTATTTGGGGTGTTTTTTGGTCCCATATAAATGTTTGGAATATTCGTTCTAGATCTGAGAAAAGTGCCATTGGTGTCTTAATAGTAATTGCATTGAATATATAGATTGTTTTGAATAGTATGGACATTTTAATTATGGTAATTCTTCTAATCCATGAACAGAGTATATGCTTCCATGTATTTGTATCTTGCACAATTTCTTTCTTCAGTGTCCTGTAGTTTTTGAAATACAGGTCTTTTACTTCCTTGGTTAAATTTATTCCAAGGTACTTTATTATTATTTATTTGTTGCAGTAGTAAATGGGGTTGTTTTTGTAGTTTCTCTTCCTGATAGTTCATCTTTGGTGTATAAAAATGCCTTTGTTTTCTGAATAAGATTGTCTCTTTTTCTTTAAGCTTTGCAATTTTGATTGTGATGTGTGTTGGTATAGGCCTCTTTGGATTCATCTTGATTGGGGCTCAATGTGCCTCCTGAAACTGTGTCACTTATTATTTCCCCAAGTTAGGGAAGTTTTCTGTCATTATTTCTTTAAACATTTTTTCTATCCCTTGCTCCAATTCTTTTCATCTGTTATCCCTTTGATGCAAATATTGTTATGTATTATGTTGTCCCCAAAATCCCTTAAGCTGTCCTCATTCTTTTCAAGTCTTTTTTTTTAACTTTTTTTTTAAGAGTTTATTTATTTTCAGAGAGAGGGAAAGGGAGGGAGAAAGAGAGGGAGAAAAACAGCAATCAATGTATGGTTGCCTCTCACATGGCCCTCATTGGGGACCTGGCCCGCAACCCAGGCATGTGCCCTAACTGGGAATCGAACCGGGACCCTCTGGTTCCCAGCCCGTGCTCAATCCACTGAGCTACACCAGCCAGGGCTCTTTTCAAGTCTTTTTTTTTTCATTCTGCTGCTCTGACTGGGTCTTTTTTTTATTCTACCTTGTCTTCCAAATTGCTGATTTGATCCTCTGCTTCATCTGGCCTACTTTTTATTCCTTCTAGTCTATTCTTCATCTCAGATATTGCAATTTTCATTTCATTCTATTTCTTATTCATATTTTCTATGTATTTTTTGTTGATGGTGTAGTTTTTACTAAGTTCCTTATAGTTCCCATTATGTTCCCTGAGCATCTTTATAACAATTACTTTGAATGCAATGTGTGATAATTTGCTTGCCTTGATTTAATTTTTCTGGGGATTCCTCCTTTTGTTTTGTTTGGAGGTTGTTTCTTTGTCTCTCCATTTTATCTGCCTCTTCTTGTCTGTTTCTGTTTTGGATAGATCTACTTTGACTCCCTTTCTTGTAGGGTAATGTCATGTGGTAGGAGTCCTATGGAATCCAATAGGGCAGACTCCTTGATCTCCTGATCTAGGAATGTATTTTGGGTGGGTTATATAGGCTTTCCTGTTATATTTGGGTCCTGGTTATTGTTGGCTTGTTCATTGGTGGTATCTCCCCTGTTTGGCTGACTGGGAGACTTGACCCCCACCACATCTTGTACACTGTTGTAAATGTGCTGACAGAACAAAGCAAAACAACCCCAAAAATAAAACTGAAACAAGCAACCCCCCACAACCCCAACAGCAATTTAAACAACAAAAGTTCAGATAAGCTCTGGCTTGTGTGGCTCAGTGGATTGAGTGCTGGCCTGTGAACTGAAAAGTCACTGGTTCAATTCCTAGTCAGGGCACATGCTTGAGTTGTGGGCCAGGTGTTCAGCTGGGGTATGCAAGAGACAACTAATAGATGTTTCTCACTCACACATCAATGTTTCTCTCCCTATCTTTCTCCATCCCTTCCCCTCTCTCTAAATAGAAAAAGATAAATTCTTTTTAAAAAGTTCAGATAACACTAAAAGTGGAAAGAGAAATAGAATATTAGAGAAAGTGAGAAATAAAAGAAAAAGAATAAGAGAAGACCAAAGGATAGCAAAGTGATTAAGGGAGGAAAAAAAGGGGGGGATTAATATGAATAATGAATTGAAGCAGGAAAACAAGAAAAATGAACAAAGAAAGAGAAATAATAACAAAAATAAGTGAAAAGAATAAGGGAACAATGGGATAATTGATGGTAAGAGGAAAATAAGAGATATAGCAGAAAAAAATAGACCAATAAAAATAGAAGAAAAAGGAAAATAGATTAAAAAAACAATGAAAAGGCTATGAGAATGAAAAGGTAGTAAAAATAACAAAAGAGAACAAAGTAGAATTCATCTCAGCAGAGCTTAGTACTTGCCTGTTGGATTATCCCTATGGATATGGCGTTCCTGTTGTCTGAGACTGGTGTATGACAGTGTCAGGGTCTGACCACATCTAACCCTTGGCAGCCTGTTAAGAACTACCAGTGTTCCACAGTGTGTGGCTGATTTCTCTGGACTTGTCTGCCCCCAGGATGGGCCAAGCTATTCTGCACAGCTGGGTTTTAACAATACTGGGTCCAGTAGTATGTCAGCAAACTATTCAATTCACCACTAGATCCTCCTCTGTCTGCCTCTGCCTGATGTCCTGCTATCATCTTTGGCCTACTAATAGACCCAACTGTTTCTGAGAGGGCTTCTGGTAGGATTGGGAGGATGGGAGTCCATGGTAGACCAAAAGAAAGAGAAAAAGAGAGAGCCAAACTTGTACTTTGTATCAACTTACTTTAGATAGTAAAAGTTATTTACTAAATTATTTTTTCAAATCTTAATTCCAAATATGCACAAACTTTTTTTTTGCTTCCACAGTTTCCAAATATTTAAACTCCATAAACTGGTAAAACTTTCTTGCATAGTTTTGTGCCTTTTATTCTCTTTTCTATTTTGTTTCTCTTAAAAAAATATGATTTTCCCTCAACAAATTGTATCCCCAGTCCTTATACTTTATTTTACTAAAAAAATATATTCTACTTTCCTTTCATTAAAAGTTATTTCCCTTATTATCCCTAGTTGTTTTAATTACACATATGAAATTTTGTATCCCTTAAACATTTTAATTCATAATGAAAACTAAGTAAGCAATTGTGAACTATCCTATCACTATATTTTAGTCTTGCAAATTCATGTATTCATTTTATAACCTCTAGAAACATAGGCTTCCTCATACTACAATTTTTAACAAACATAAGATTTATTTATTAATAAATCCATTTATCTTTTTAGTTGTTCTGTAGTAAGAATTTAAAAACAGGTAAACTCCACAATGGCTCTTGAAAACCCCTCTCCCCATTGTCCCCTCCCCACTCTCCCCTGTCGATTATTAGACTGTTCTTAATTTCAACTGGGGGGGAGGAGGGAGGCTGGGGAGGAGGGGGGCTGGAGGGGAAGGGAGGAGGGGAGGGGAGAGGATGCAAATGACTGTAATTGAACAAAAATAAAATAAATAAAAAATAAAAAAATAAAAGCAGGTAAACTTAGACATAGTTAACAATGTTTCAGTATTTTATCTTATTTGGAAATCATCTAAAGTTAACTTCCATCATTTAACTTAACTTAGCAAAACTTTAATGTTTCAAGTTACCAAAGGATTTTTGAAAATGATTCTTAAATACACATATATGTAAGACATAATTTTTGCTAAAAGTCTTACCAAAAAAATTGGAAAACTTTGTGAGATATTAGATAAAGTGAATCATTACCCCAAGCTATTTTACCTGCCAACAAATTTTTAACAGTGATAATATAAATTTATTGTAATAAATCTGTTATCGAACTGCAAATGGGATTCCACTGCTTGCCACCATCCCCTAAGCAAAATTCCAGAGGCAAATGTTTAGTGATAAAGGAAAATAGTTTTTATTCAAAAGCTTCACAATTTTGGAAAAACACATTTCTACATACACTAGACACTTTAGCCAATCAAATAAGGCTAAATTCTTTAACTCTTTAGTTACAACTTTTATCACTTAAGCCTATCAATTAAGGCTAAACTCCTGAATTCTATCATTTCCCCCAGGTTAGTTTTAATTATCTTATTTCTACAGGGCTAGTTTACAAACTAAAACAACATAAGATACAAAAGGTAGACTTTTGTAAGAATGGCAGGCTTCTGCCTCTGAGCTTGTCCCCTCTAGAACATTCAAGGAATAATAACCCTGCCACCCTCTGCCAGGCCAGACCAATCATAGGCTGTGTCCAGAATTCCTTCCCATCCAAAATACTGTCCATTGGGAAACGCAGGCAGCTGCAGCATTATAGTTACAGAACAGACCTGGGGAGGGTAATGATATAGTATTATGAAAAGGACTCTCCTCTTTTTCTCCAGGGGTCCCCCCACCTACTAGGTTCCCCTAGCCTGCTGCCAGAGGAAAGATGTCTGTCAATGTCAGAGACTGGTGAAAAGAAAAAGGAATTATTTATTTAAACGTTATACAGACTTAGAGTAATGACTTAATGTCTTCATTAAAATACTAAAGTCCTTTAGAATACCCACAGATGCACACAGTCCTTCCTTCTCCCTCTGCCCAGTCCAGGGTACTGTATCTCAGGAAAAGAAGTAGAAGCCTGTGATTCAGGATCATGGCCTTTCAAGGCCATGAGGTTCCACACATGCACTAGATAACACATCCTTGAGGTGATTAAAAAGACTCTCTCTTCCTTCCCCTGGGTTTATACAAGTTACCCATGTGGGCTGGGGCCAGGTACATTTCATCCAGCCAAAATTTCCAGGTGCTCCGGGAGGGTTCAGTGTCCCCAACAAATCTGGTCTTTTCCTCAGGCTAGACTGACAGGTTTTCTGTAGCACAGTGCCTCTCTGACCACCATCTTGACCTCTAAGATACATGTGACTATCTTCCCCTGGTCCCTCCCCCAACCAGGGACAAGAAGTGAGGTAGGGAGCTTTTCCCTTAGCCAGTCATTTTCACTAGCCTTGTGCATGCTTAGTAAAATGTTTCCTCTTCACATGTCTTGCCTGGGGGTGAGGGGATCTGACATCAGGAGCAGGATGTGTTGGGGCATAACAAAAGGCACTAGCTTGTTTACCTGGGCAATGTAGCCTCATCCAAACTGCCTCTGGTGGTTTTGGTCTCTCCTTTGGCCCAGGTAATCTGGCCAGGCTATCTGTATCAGTAACACCATATGGAGGTAGAAAAATACCATATCTATATATAAGACACACAAACACGAAGAGAGATCTTATAGTCACTAATATTTACAGGGCAGACACAAGATTTTTTTATTTCCCCTATTTCCTAACACATACTCTCTTTTATTCTCTTATGAGAATTATTTGCACATCAAGAAATACCTCTTAGGTCTTAAAGAAGTTGGGGTAGAAAACATACATCATAAAGTAACAGAGAAAGTATCCAAGTTACGAATTATTTAAATAATCTGTTCTCTGAACCTCTCATAGAAACCTCCAGGCTCTATTCCACACTATGTGGGCTCGGGAAATTTTATTGGCATTTTTTTCTAATTAATATTGCTCTAAAGAAAAATGTATATGCCTTCTGTTTTAAAATCAAGTAAAAGAGATGCAATCATTTCAATAAAAATCCTGTTTAAATATATCAATTCTCATATAAACTTTTACCTTCATTTTATCAACTCTTACATTCCTAAGTCCATTATGATTTTCCAGTAGGTTTTACAGTACTGGGTGGTGGAAGTGTTCCTAGGAAGATATTTGTTCTCATGAAATATTCAGGCACATTTGACATGACTTCTTTACATAATATCTGCTTAAACATTTGAATTTTCATAATCGTATACCCCATCATAAAAATATGATCTCTCAAACTAACCATAGCCTATGTCAGGAATTCAATAAATTTTGTACCATATTCTGTGGGATGTCTGTATCAAGTAGTCCTGAAAACTTCTCTTTCTTTCTTTTTTTTTTTTAATTATTTTATTGTTGTTCAATTACAGTTGTCCGCATTTACCCTCCCCCCACCCCACCCCAGTCAAACCCACCTCCCTCC
>PVJI01034834.1:0-10146 GCA_004026765.1 Micronycteris hirsuta | reverse complement strand
GTATAGGAAGTGCAGGAACAGAAGGACTTATGTGTATGACCTATGGACAAAACTAAAGGGTGGGGAAAGGGGGGTAAGGGGGTGGGGGGTAAGAAGGGGGGGAAAGTGGGACAACTGTAACAATATAACCAATAAAATATAGTTTAAACAATTTATAATTATTAAACACACAAACAAAGCCAAGCTGAAAGATTGAGAGAACTTTCTAAGCAGAAAATAGAGAACAGACAAAATTCCCAAGAACAAACTTGGCATATTTGAAGAGACAACACAGGGCCAGGGTAGCTGATGTAGAGTGAATATTAAGTGGAAGGTAAGGTCTAGAAATGGGTAGCGAGAGGTCAAATAGAGCCTGTGGACCTACTTGTGAATTTTATTCTAGTTGTCATTGTAGAGTTTTCAGCACAAGAATAACTGCCATGTGGAGAGTGGATTTTGGGACTGTGGCATAATGAGCTAAAAGAAAAGGAAGGAAGTTGTTGCTGTGGCCAGAGCAAGAAAAGATGGTGTCTATTATAAACTGAGTTGTGTTCCATCAAAATTTATATGTCGAAGCTCTAAACCCAAGTACCTCAGAACGTGAACATATTTAGACATAAGATCTTTAAAGAGGCGATTAAGGTTGAATGAGGTCATTAGGGCAGATCCTAATCAAATATGACTGGTGATCTTAAGAGAAAGGGAGATTAGAAAATAGATATGTACAGAAAGAAGACCATGTAAAGACACAGGGAAAAGATGGTTATCTCCAAACCAAGAAGAGGGACCTCAGAAGAAACCAACCCTGCCAATACCTTGATCCATAACTTCTAGCCTCTGGAACTACGAGACATTTCTGTTGTTTAAGCCATGCAGTCTGTGGTGCTTTGTTATGGCAGCTCTAGTAAACTAATGTGGTGGCTTAGGCTAGGGTTGTGGTCCTAAAGACAGTGAAAAGCAAAGTGGTCAGGTCCAGGATATATTTTGGAGGAGAACCAATAATTCTTACCAATGGACTAGAAGTAGAATGTGAGAGAAGGAGAGTAATGAAGGCCACTCACAGGTGTAAGGCCTGAGCATTTGGGTATGTGGTAGAGCCATCATAGAGATGAAAGTGGAATCTAGATTTCCATCTGGGCTGGGTTGGACTGAGATTCCTCTTAGGTTCAGGATACCTCAAATAAATTTAATATGTCCACACCTGTACACTCCCAAGAAATGCAGGCTCCCATACCTCTGCCACTAGATTCTCCAGAAGAAATGTTGGCACAATTTCGTTTTAACTAAGACATAACAGAGAGCTCCCAATTTCATAGTCTTCTCATTTTACTACTGTTAGGATTATCATGAGGAAGTTATTCCTTGGGTTTAATAAAGATTGTTTTCTTTGGAAATTCCTTCCATCAGACTTCATCTGACCACTGGACAAAACACAACAAATCTATTCTCTCACTTAATGGCATCTAGAAATTACACACTTAGTCATTAGTACAACCCTCCTACTGAAAATAGGTAGAACAAGGGAATAAAATGTTTTAAAAAGCTACTGAAGTAATTAAAAAGTTCCAGACCAAGATCTAGGAAAAAATAAACATATAGAAAGGTAATTTTGGTATGCTTGCTTTTTCCCTGAGAGCATATATTCTCAGGGAATATTCTCACAAGTCTCTGGATGAAGAAAAATGGGACTAATCAGTATTCCCCTGGCTTTGAGCCTCTTTTGAATAAATGGACAATAGTTGGAGTCCAGAGGCAACCAAAGGGAGTGATAGGGAATTAATAAATGTCTGTATTTTAGGCTACAACCCTAAAGGACTCTATCCTAGAAATAAAAGTGAATCAGAAATAAACCAGCCCTGACATGGGAAGCTACAAATCATCAAAATGGAGCTTAAAATCTCAAACCATAAAGTGAAATTAAGGTGATCCCTAATTGCTAGTTACCCTGGTTTCTAGCAGAACTAACAAAAATCCTTTCTAGAGAAAGATAACATCACCTTTGGCATCATCATTTTTTTTATAATTACTTTATTATTTTTCAATTACAGTTGTCTGCATCCTCTCCCCTCCCCTCTCCTCACACCCTCCAACCCCACCTCCCTTCCCTGCCCCCCTCCTCCCCCTTGATTCTGTCCATGTGTCCTCTATAGTGGTTCCTGAAAACGCTTCTCCCCATAATCCCCTCCCCACTCCCCTCTGGCCACTGTCAGACTGTTGTTAATTTCAATGTCTCTGGTTATGTTTTTCTTTCTTTTTTTTTGTTATTGTTGTTGATTATGTTCCAGCTAAAGGTGAGATCATATGGTATTTGTCCCTCACCGCCTGGCCTACTTCACTTAGCATAATGCTTTCCAGTTCCATCCATGCTGTTGCAAAGGGTATAAACTCCTTCTTTCTCTCCGCTGCATAGAATTCCATTGTATAAATGTACCATACTTTCTTGATCCACTCATTTGTAGATGGGCGCTTATGTTATTTCCAGCACTTGGCTATTGAGAATTGTGCTGCTATGAACATTGGAGTGCATAGGTTCTTTTGAATTGGTGTTTCAGGGCTCTTAGGGTATGATCCCAGTAGTGGAATTGCTGGGTCAAAAGGCAGTTCCATTTTTAGTTTTCTAAGGAAATTCCATAACGTTTTCCACAATGGCTGCATGAGTCTACATTCCCACCAACAGTGCAGTAGGGTTCCCCTTTCTCCACATCCCCTCCAACAGTTATCTGTTGCTTTGTTTATGACGGTCATTTTGACTGGTGTGAGGTGGTATCTCATTATGGTTTTAATTTGCATCTTTCTGATGGCTAATGATGTTGAGCATCTTTTCATATGTCTCTGGGCCCTCTGTATGTCCTTTTCTGAGAAGTGTCTGTTCATGTCTTTTGCCCATTTTTTAATTGGGTTTTTTGTCTTCCTGGAGTGGAGTCACATGAGTTCTTTATATATTTTGGAGATCAGACCCTTGTCTGAGGTATCATTGGCAAATATGTTTTCCCATACAGTTGGTTCTCTTTTTATTTTAATACTATTTTCTTTAGCCCCACAGAAGCTCTTTCTTTTGATAAGGTCAAATTTGTTTATTCTTTCCTTTAAGTCCCTAGCTCTAGAGGACATATCATTGAAGATGTTGCTGTGTGGGATGTCTGAGATTTTCCTACTGATGTTTTCCTCTAGAACTTTTATGGTGTCACGGCTTACATTTAAGTCTTTTATCCACCTTGAATTTATTTCTGTGTATGGTGTAAGTTGGTGCTCAGTTTCATTTTTTTGCATGTCGCCGTCCAGATTTCCCAACGCCATTTGTTGAAGAGGCTATTTTTATTCTATTTTATGCTTCTGCCCCTTTGTCGAAGGTTAATTGCCCATAGAGACTTGGATTTATTTCTGGGCTCTCTATTCTGTTCCATTGTTCTATCTGTCTGTTTTTATGCCAATACCCAGCTGTTTTTATTACAGTGGCCCTGTAATACAGTTTGATATCAGGAATTGTGATCCCTCCTGCTTTGCTCTTCTTTCTCAAAATTGCAGCTGATATTCGGGGTCTTTTATGGTTCCATACAAATTCTTGAAGTGTTTGTTCTATATCTGTGAAATATGCCATTGGTACTTTGATGGGGATTGCATTGAATCTATAAATTGCTTTGGGTGGTATGGACATTTTGATGATGTTGATTCTTCCAATCCATGAGCATGGTATATGTTTCCAATTGTTTGTGTCTTGCATGATTTCTTTCTTCAGTGTTGTGTAGTTTTCTGAGTACAGGTCTTTTACCTCCTTGGTTAGGTTTATTCCTAGGTATTTTAGTTTTTTGTTGCTATATCAAATAGAATTTTTCCCTTATTTCTGCTCCTGCTGTTTCACTGTTGGTATACAAAAATGCCTTTGATTTCTGGATATTGACTTCGTATCCCGCTGCTTTGTCAAATTCAATGATTAGGTCGAGTAGTTTTTTGGTGGAGTCTATAAGATTTTTTAAGTACACTATCATGTCATCAGCAAATAACAACAGTTTTGTTTCCTCTTTTCCAATTTGGATGCCTTTTATTTCCTTTCCTTGTCTGATTGCTGTGGCTAAAACTTCCAGCACTATGTTGAATAGACATGGTGATAGTGTACAACCTTGTCTTGTTCCTGATCTTAGTGAGAAAGATTTTAATTTTTGCCCATTGAATATAATTTTGGCTGTAGGTTTCTCATATATGGCCTTTATTATGTTGAGGAATGCTCCATCTATTCCCACTTTGCTAAGTGTCTTTATCATAAATGGATGCTGTACATTATCGAATGCTTTTTGTGCATCTATTGATATGGCCATGTGATTTTTGTCTTTGTTTATGTTTATGTGATGTATTACATTTATTGTTTTGCAAATATTGTACCATCCTCGCATCCCTAGGATAAATACCACTTGATCATGGTGAATGATCTTTTTAATGTAATGCTGGATGCAGTTTGCCAATATTTTGTTGAGGATTTTAGCATCAATGTTCATCAGCAATATTGGCCTGAAGTTTCCTTTCTTTGTTGTGTCTTTATCTGGTTTTGGGATTAGGATGATGCTGGCTTCATAAAAAAGAGTTTGGGAGTCTTCCATCATTTTCGATTTTTTTGAATAATCTGTGAAGGATAGATGTTATTTCTTTCTTGAATGTTTTGTAGAATTATCCTGTGAAACCATCTGGTCCAGGGCTTTTGTGTGTTGGGAGTTTTTTTTTGTTACTGCTCCAATTTCATCTGCTGTTATTGGTCAGTTCAGGCTTTCTACTTCCTCTTTATTGACTTTTGGAAGGTTATATTTTTCTGAAAATTTGTCCATTTCACCTAGGTTTTCATATTTCTTGGCATACAGTTCTTCATAGTAGTGTCTTACAATCCTTTGTATTTCTGTGGTGTCAGTTGTAATATCTACTCTTTAATTTCTGATTGAGTTTATTTAGGTCCTCTCTCTTTTTTTCTTGATGATCCTGTTTAAAGGCTTGCTGATTTTTTTTTTATCTTTTCAAAGAACCAGCTCCTGGATTAATTGATTCTTAGAATTGTGCTTTTAGTCTCTATGTAATTTATTTATGCTCTGATCTTTGTTATTTCCTTCCTTCTACTTACTCTGGGTTGTATTTGTTGTTGTTCCTCGAGTTCTTGTAGGCATTCGGTTAGTTTGTTTGTTTGAAATGTTTCTTTTTTTTTTTTAGGTATGCCTGTATCTCTATGAACTTTCCTCTCAAGCCTGCCTTCACTGTGTCCCATAAGTTTTGGTTTGTTGTAAGTTCATTTTCATTTGTTTCAAGGAACTTTCTGATTTCTTCTCTAATCTCGTTCTTCACCCATTTGTTGTTTAATAGCATGCTATTCAATCTCCATGATTTTGAGTGTTTTGGGTTTTTTTCCTTTGGGTTGGTTTCTAATTTCAGTCCCTTGGGTCTCACCATTTTTTTACAAACAATTTTTAGGTACATTGTTAAGAGCACAATCAAGAAAACTAGGTATACAAAGATGCAAGAAAAAAGCTAGGTAATAAATAGACACAACAGAAGATGAAATCAAGTCTGTAGGGTGTCCAGTTATTAGACTTATTAGATAAAAACTTGTAAATATCAATGCTCTCTATGTTTTAGAAGATAAAAGACAAGGTTGAATATTTCATCAGAAAACAGAAAATATAAAAAATATCAAAATCAAATATTAGTTCTATAAATGAAAAACCACATTAAAAAAACCTCAAATGGATAGATTAAAGAAGAAAAAAAGTCAGTTAATTGGAGTCCTAAAGGAGAAAAGAGGTAAAGGGGCAGAAGGGATAAAGGCACAAATGGCTGAGAATTTTCCAAAATTGATGAAAAACATCAATTGATGGATTTTAAAAGTCCAAAAATTTAAAGAACTGACATCATCTTCTCAATATGTTTTCTTCAGCCACAATAACCCTACTACATTCCATCTTTGGCACTGTTCCAGATTCTTTATCCCTATGCACTGATACATCTGCATTCCTCCTTAAATGTAGTGTCACCAGTAAAATGCACTGCTTCAGATGCAGTCTGACCACCATTAAGCACTAATGATCAACTCACCCCTAACAGGAACTGTAAGCAAACATCTATTAAGACAATGTAAGTTTACAATTATTTTGTTTTCATAGACTCCTCTCTATCTTCTATGCTTCCCTTTCAACTTTAATATTTTGTTTCTTCAATACAAAAATAACAAAAAAAATGCTTACCCAATACTTTGCTAAAATTAAATCCTCTAAGTTTGCTACCCATGTAACTCTAGATAGAAAGGAAATGAGATTAGTTTGGTGTGATATGCTCTTTAATGAACGTATACTGATGACTAGAAGATACCACATGATTTTCAAAATGCCAACAAATCACCTATTACCCAATATATCTGACGTTAACCAAGGGTCAGCACAACTCTACTAGTATGTAAAGTTTCTTGAAGCAATTCTTACCCTATTTAACAAAAATAAATATATAAACTGACCATCTCAAATCTACTTAAAACTTTTCAAGCATTACTAATAATGAGATAAATCACATCTGCAGGTCCTTTTCACATGCTGGGATGTAATTCATCTGACCTCAGACACCCAAAAATCACCTATAGGAGCTAGAAACTTTCTCACTAACTCATCACAGACCCTGTGCCCAAGTCATGTTTTCTTTTCATGGCTTGATCTATACTTCCGAAGCAGGCACAATGAGTAAGAGACAGCTCCACGAAGTGAATCATTCTTACATCTCCTTTGGAACATAGTGGAAACTGCTTCGTCTGCCTATAATGTCCCCTTTTTCCTAACCAGCCCCCTCCATGGCCTGGCTAATTCAGTCATCACTCCAGATTTAGTGCACTTGCCCCATTATCTGTCCGAGCAGCTTCTTTAACTACTCAGTTTGGGTTAGAGGCTCCTCATTGGAATCATGCAGCACCTGTATCCTCCCTACATTCTAACATTCACAAATTGTAATTATCCTTCTCTTGTTTGTATTCTCATCTGAACTGCACACAATTTGGGCAGGGACCAGTTCTTATGCACTACATCATATGCAATAACATATAACATAATGCCTAGAATATGTGACAATTAGAAAACTGGTTTTTGAATTAATGTTGAAAATGTTAGAAGATGAGTGACAGCTAAAATTGAGTAAGGATGAAACGCAATGGTGGATGCAAAGAGAGACAGTTTACAATTCTAGGAAGATGACAGAAATCTCTGAGGTCCATTTTTATTGACTGTGGGCTCTGGAAACCTGCAGAGGCCCACAGTCAATAAAATCAGTGCAGAATCAACTTGAGTTAAAAGACCCATGGAATAATCAAGGATATGCCTGATGACTTTGTCACAAGAATGGTAGCCTCATTATTATTTTTAATATTAGTAAGTATTTATACAGTGTAATACTATTTCATTAATTGTATAATTATTATATTATATAATTAATTGTATAATTATAATAGTATTACCTTATATAGTAATACTACACTATTATACTATACGATTATACTATAATTACATTATATAGTATAATGTAATACTATTTCACTAATTGTATAATTATAATTGAATAATATATGTATATTATTATAATTATAATACTAACTGATTTGATTGGCTAATACATAAATTAATTTTAAAAATTATTTTCAGTAATGAACATTAAAAATTATTTAGAGTTCTCCCTGTGCCCAGCTGGAATACCTAGCCAATCTTCTGAGGAACAGAGTGAACAGCCAGTGGAATCCCAGCTTATATGAAGTGTGGAGGACAAAAATTGTAAAGGAAAAACAGATGGTGAGGATATTGCCCTGGGTTGGTAATATCCCTGGGATCTGCACAGGGACCTAGGCTGCTATGGCCCCTAGCCTGGCGCCTGGCGCAGGATACGGGGAGGAGAGTTAGATCACCAGCTCTCTCCCCTACCAGAGCAGGGAGGGCAGCCTGGCACTAGGAGGGACCTGGAGGGCAGTCACTGGGGGGAAGAGAGATGAAGTGGAAAACACACAGAGGCAGTACACATTCACTGTGGACACAGGCACCAGAGAAATTGGGGTGCCAGGTGACACCTGGAGAAGGGAGTTGAGCCATGTCAGACCCTGACTCAGATAGTCTCCAGACTGGTTGGGAAGTTGGGCTGTGTGAAAAGCCATGCACTTGTTAAGAACAGAGAGCAGCTGCTTTGTAACTCTCAAGCAGCAGCTGACTTGCCCCCATGGTGATTTGAGCTGCTCTGGACCAGAGACTGAATGGCTGAGTGGAACCGTGCACCCGGGCTGACTTGTGCTGTGTGCCCAGAGACTGAGTGGATGATTTGGGCGTGGTGGCTCATGGAGAACCTGGGCCCGAGGCTGGGCAACTGTGAATATTGTGACCCAGACCTGGTCCCCATCCTCTCAAAATCACAGGAATGGAGAAGAACGAAGCCCAGCTCCCCTCTTCCTGTGGCATCCAAGAAGACCAGCAGAACTTGCTGAATGGGTTTAAAGTCAGCAGGAGGCTTATTTTTTTTCTTTCCTCTATCTTTTTTTTCTTCCCCCAAGTGATACAATAAGACATGGAGATCCAAAGGGTCCAGAAACAGATCCAAAAGGGGAGCACAAGGCTAACCCCCAAAACTGAGAAACTGAGACAAATGTCACTTTGCTATCATATAGAGATGGCATTTTATTGTTTATGTGTATTATTATTATTTTATCATTATTTTTACCACTTTTATTAGTATTTTTTATTTCTCTTCCATATGTTTCATTTTCCTCATTTTATTTCTCTGTTTAATTGTATTGTTTGTTTTCTTTATTCTATCTTTATTATGTTTTAATTTTCAATCTTTCACTTCACTTGTGTCCCAATAACACACTACTCTTGATTGGGTACTTTCTATTCTTGTTATCCAAATCACATATTTCTTGTCATATTATTGTTTTTCCAGTACTAGTATAAATAATTGTTGTTCCATACAATTGTACATACTACACAGCAATGCTCCCTGATCTTAGCCCACTTCACTTTACTCCTGAGCATTATTATTGTTGTGGTTAACTCTATTCTATCTTGCACTATGCCTACTTTCTATCCTTTACTCTCACTATATCTCACTATCTAACCTTGCACAAGCACTCTGTTTTCTGGATTCAGCTCACAATCCTCCTCTCCTCTAACAAGAGTCTTATCTCTCTTTCACCTTTTATAAAAAAGTGGCTAGTTGGGTGAAATATCACAGTTAATGCTATATTTATCCAAAGAATCTCCTATCTCTTCTCTACTTGCTGGTACTTTAAATCCCATAAAATACTCTCCTGCTGTCTTAATCCAATAACCTACCCTCTACCACTGATTACATAAAAGAATAGGTGGGAGCTGAGAACATCAGTATACCTGCTGGAGGAAAGAAACCACCAACAAAGGTACCACCAAAAGGTAAAAAGTCAAGTACAATAAGAAAGCCCAATCAAACAGAAGAAAGGGCAAACTTAGAGAATCCAGACAAGGATATCAAAGAGACCACACCACAGAACCCCATAGAATTTCTACCATAGAAGTTCACCCTACAAAGACAGTGAGCAAAGTGAAACCTCAGGAAACACAGAAATAAACAAAAAGAGTCACCTAAAATGGGGAGACAAATAAAAGAACATGCAATCAAAAGGAATGGAAGACTCTCCACTAAAAGAGCTAAATGAATGGAGGTAAACAAACTATCAGATATAGAATTCAAAATAATGGTTATAAAGATGCTCAAGGAGCTCACAGACAACTGCAAAGGAATGGAGTGAGAACTACATCAGCATGAAAAAGGAAATAGAAACTATAACACTTTAGTTGCTATACACTATAGTTATAGAAACTATAAACAAAAACCAGGAAGAAATGAACAATAAAATTTCAGAAATAAAAAACATACTAGAAGGAATTACAAGCAGGCTCGATGAAGCAGAGGATCAGATCAGCAAGCTAGAGGACAAGGTAGAAAAAAACACCCAGAAAGAGCAAGGAAAGGAAAAGAGGCTTAGAAAGAATGAAGAGGGATTAAGGGAAATGCAGGACAACATGAAACATAATAATATCAATATAATAGGGATACCAGAAGGAGAACAGGAGAAAGGGATAGAAACCTGTTTGAAAAAGTAATGATGGAAAACTTGCCTAATTTGATGAGAGAAAAAGTCAC
>PVJI01034833.1:0-10148 GCA_004026765.1 Micronycteris hirsuta | reverse complement strand
GGATGTTGGGTTGTTTACAAATGTTTCTGAGGTTCCTGAGTCCCTTCTCATTTTTCTGAATTCTTGTTTCTTCCTTCTGGTCTACACTATTGGTTTGAGTCCCAGCTTCCTTTTTTTCCCTATTGGTTCCCTGTAGATCATCCCTCATTATCTTTATCGTATTCTTCATTTGTTCATTTATTTGCATCCACCTTTCTTCCAGTTTTGTTAGCATTTTGATTACCAGTGTTTTAAACTGAGCATCTGATAGGTTGACTATGTCCTTTAGTTGTAATTTGTTCTGATCTTTCATTTTGGCCATTTTCATTCTTTTTATCTCAGTGCACTTGTCAGATTCTTAGGTGTTCGCCGGTGCCCAGTAACCTGGGTCGTTTTTTTTGTGATGTTTCCTCTGGGGGCGGGGCCTGGGAGGGAGCAATGGCAACTGCTGATCACTGCGGGCTCCCTGTCTCCCTCCGCTCCCTAGTTCCCCACCGCCTTTTCCGCTAGTCTCGGCCCCACTGGTTCCCACTGTCCTCTCCGGATACGCCGCAGGCCTGCGGAGTTCACCTGTTGTTCGGGGTCGTGTTTTGTTTAGGTGCTTGTGGTGTGAGTCCCTCCCAGCAAACTGCCTCTCACTCTGCTCCTCCGCTTGGTTCTGCCCTGCTTACTGGCCTGGATGTACTTCCTCTCCCACTTCCTGGGTGTCGGACTTCCCTTCAGTTTGTTTCTGTCCGTTCTGGTTGTTTATTTTTCGCTATCGCATTCGTTGTTTAAACTCTCTGGTGGTGCGTGGTGGCGAAGTGCGCCCACCTACACTGCCATCTTGGCGGAAGTCCTGAAATATGTACTTCTGAATGTAACTTACCATTCTGTCATTCTGATTAGATCATAGAATGTTAGACCTTCTCATTCTGTGCTCCATGTGTTATAACATTTCTTTTATATTTTCTAGCTCTTTGTCTAGATATTTAGATGTGATTCTGCTGCATTCTGGATAAATTTCTGAAATCTACCAGTTTACTGATTCTTTCTTTAGCTCTTAATTTGCTATAGATTCTATTTATTGAGCTTTAAACTTTAATTATTATATATTTGGTTCTTTGTCAATGTTTATTTATTTTCTCATTTTTAACTCACATTTTTCAATTCTTTTATTTCACTAAAGATTAAAATATTTTGTATTCTGGATTGATATTATAATATCTGAAGCTTTCATATATTTGGTACTGTTCTCTGTTATTTTTGCTAGTTCTTACTTATAGTGCCTTACTTTCTTGGGTGCTTTGTGAATTTTGATGACTGTAAGTTGATATTTCTTAAAATACTGGGAATTCTTCGAGGCCTGTCTTGAAGGTGGGTTACTCTAGAGAGGACTGATATTTGCTTCTCTTTTATGTCTAAACCACTTTAAATTACTGTCTTGAGGCTTTTCAAACCACCTAGGCAGTACAAATTCAGGATTCAGACAGTGAGAAAGTTGTTGTGGTTACTAATACTTGGGATTATTTTTTGCACTCTCCATTTATTTTTTTTTTACTAAGGTCAGGCAATTTGCCCTGCAGTTCTCTTTAGGGATGTGGGGGAAAGGAATTGGGATTATTTTTAGTATATTATTACATGGAAGGTATATCACTTTGTGGTCTCATCTTTATGGGAGGAATCACCTATTACGCTTTATATCTGGAGCAGGCCCTTATCTTTTCTCCTCTTTCTCAACTCCTAGGAGTTTGTGGGATCTAAGCTCAAGGTATTTTAATTAAGTATAGATTCTCAAGAGAAGATTTCAGTGCTACATTTACCTCTCTGGGTTCTCATATTCACTTAGTTTTTGACTTTTGAATATTCTTTAATGTCTTACCAGGTTATTGATGCCTTTAAAAAGGAAGCGTTAATACTTTCTAGCATTTTAATATTTTCATTAGGAGGGCAGGCAGGTATCTAGCACACTATTTCTAGAAATGGAAGTTCACTTTTCAAGGTAATTAAAGTGAAAGTTATAGTCATTCTTAATAGTATTCACAATGACATAACATCATTTCTGTACTTAAGATAGATACTTTTGTTCAAAATTGACAAAGGGCATATAAATAAGTAAATTATCTATCATTAGATGTTGAGTGTGTAGGGGCAGTCTCCTCTTTGTATTGTTATAGCTTGTCTTCCACTTTTGCACAACTTTTAAGTCATGAAGTATGAGATATTCCTTGCAACAGTCCTATGAAGTTGCTATTTTCATTGTATTATTAGGCTGCTGTAAGAGATGAAGCTAGTAATGGCTGCATTATATCCCATTGAATGGATATATTAGTTTTCTTCCCCTTTTGCTTGTTAGCATTAAGTTTGTCCTAATGTTTTGGGGATATTTTGTTATACGTACTATTGTCATGAACTTTGTTGACGTGAGTTTCCTCTTTTTTTTCTTATAAGAACATTCTTAGAAATAAGAGTTTTTGGACAGTGAAGTATGGAAAACTTTAATTATTAAAAATCTCACTTAGGTATGTTGACTTGACATACTGCATTCTTCAAGCTTAGTGTAATAATCTTTGGAGAATCACCAAAAACTTTATAAAGATTGTGGTTGTAGTGGTAACTTAAAGATCTTTACTAGTAGGGATATGGGGAAAAAACTTTTTTTCCCAGGGCTTTGGCTCCTTTTGCATATGCCAATTTGTAACAAGATTTTCCTTTTAGTTGTCAGTCTCCTTCATTAGTTAAAGCCCATAGGCCTTAATTGTGAAACAGATTTATACAACTTGGTTACAATATAGCAGTTAGGATTTAGAAACAAAACTATGTTTGAAATATAAGAATGTTGTTAGCTCTTTAGTGGTATATTTAAAAAGGATTATTAGCTTACTTGGGACTGGGCAGCATGGCCTCTGAATGTCTAGCCACTCTTGAAAAATTGCAGGAATTGAGATTTTCAAAAGTGAAATTGACCATTTCTCTGAGGGTGTTTGAGGCAACAAGACCAGTTGGGCATCTTGGTGCTGCTGCTATTGCACCTGCTGAAATAGGTCCTCAGAATTACTCAAGTAAGACCCATTCCATGAGGTCCTGCCAGCTGCTAGAGTGACACCTGACCCCACCTCCACCCCATTTTATGGAATATGGAAAATTCTGTTAGGGGCGAGGAAATGTCGTAGTCATTTCCCTTTTGGCTGGGTATCTTCCCATTTTCCTCATCACTGGGTTGAGGCAGAATAGGAGGTAGTCTTAAAGATTGCTTATGTTTTACTTGCGCTTTGTCTTGTTAATCTGTGCTCTCTGTTTAAAGGCCTAGTTATGTAGAGAAAAGAACCTACTCTTGTTTCCTTCCTCCAGAGGAGAAAATTAATCCTTGGTTCACAGGCCAGCACTCAGTCCACTGAGCCATACCAGCCAGGGCGGAAAATTAATCTTAATCAGGCTCTAATAAGTTCTCCTTTGTGAGGTTGGTTAGATACCATTTTATTGTTGGGGACCACCACTATGATTGATTTGCTATCCATGTGTACACATACACATACCATTCTCAATAAAAGCCATTTGGGAGAAGGACTCAGGCATTCCCCAGTAGAGGAATCGCTACCCCCTTTCCCACCAGAGCAACGGGATTATGTCTGGGACAATATATTTCTCATTGACCGTGGATGGGAGGAATTCTGCAGGACAGAGTTCCTCCCACATCTGGCGCCCAAACAAGGACAGAGGCTGTGATCCATCACCTCGGACAGGCACATCTAGATAGACGGAATTCAGCCCCTTTCATCTGAAGTAAGGGACAGTGGTACCAGTGCTTTTGGTTATGCTGCCAGTCTAAGAGAAGGGAAAGGGGATGTCTTCCAGGGCTGCCTCTCTTGCGGCCCCTTTGCATTCAGTTTCATCTTCCTTCCCCACCCTTCTTTTCTCCCTCTCAACTCCCTCCACTTCCAGACTTATTAGGCAGAAGAGGCTTATAGAACTAGATTAGCGGAGCCAGGGCTGTTTGCTTTCTTGTCTTTTGGGAAACTTGGTTTGATCTTTGTTGTTTTGTATAACCCTAGACTCTTCTGGCTCTGCTGTTTGGGCTGTGCCATTTGAGCCTTTAAAGGTTATTCACTTTACTGGTTGGTGTGAGATAGTGTCTCTGCTGTTTGGGCTTTTGTGTATTTGTGGTACCAATTGGTTACTGATAATGTCTCTGCTCTTTGGGCTTCATGCCACTTAAATCTTGTCAGGGTCATTTGTAGTACCAGGTGGTATGAGATAAGATTCTAAGGCTAGTGTCTCATTCTCTCCTTTTAGAGGATTTAATTTGAAAATATTGGTTTGCTTGAATTGTGTCTTTGCTTCAGGTTTTGTTTTTGTTTCTGTTTTGAAAGGAACCGCTTGGTCTTAGTCTCCAAATGTTTTGCTAAACCTTTGGTAAATGGAATGAGATCTCTAAAATTGCAACATCATAAGGATTCTACTCAGAGAATTTAAATTGGTTGTTTAAGGAGGGAAAAAGGTCTTGCTCTCCTCTCAGACAGTAAAAGGCTCAGGAAGAAAAACAATGAGAAAGTATATCTTTTAAACATTCTGAATCCTCCTTCTGGAGGCCCAGAAACTGCTTTGGTCCTGGGAACAAGCCATGTCAAGCTAAGCATCTCCCCTCCGTCTTCTCCAGCCTCTCTACAGTTGTCAAGGGCACTAGATAATGAGACAGCTTACTTTTGAGCACATTCAAGGAATGCTGTAATCACCAAGAATGAAAAAAATGTAAATGTTTTTGCCAGTAGGGAAAAAGCTGTTTCTGAAAGTTATGAAATATGTTCATAAATTTGTCAATCTAAAGCATGCTAATTACTTACTTTTGATTGTCACTAAAAGTTGATAACGTTAATTAAATTGGGAAAATATATTGTTTTGGTAATGAAAGGTACAAATTAAGGCATTTCATCTTGGAAAATACAGGATTCAATGTGGGTTATTCTAAAATTGGTTATGTCTGGATGAGTTAAAAGGGCAAACTAAAATGGGCTAGAAGAGTTGAAGAAGGGTTGTGTAAGTTGAAGAGGGATCTGTGTAAGTTGTAGATCGTCTGTGCAAGTTGAAGGAGGATTGTGTAGAAGGAAGAAAAAAAAGAAGGAATTAAAAAGATGAAAGAAAAGAAAGAGAAGAAATTAAGAAAGCGAAGGATTGTGAAGGAGAAGGGTAAGAAGGAATAAAGAAAAAGGATATATGCCACATTCATGTGTGGCATGGGGAAGGAAGGACATTGGAGTGAATAACTAAAGAAGGGAAGTAGAAGTGGAAAAAAATAAAAAGGAAAATAAGCATGTAAGTTTTTAAAACACTGTGTATTCTGGACCTGGGAGCTGCCAGGTCCAGAGAACAATAGGGCAGTTAACTTGCTGCTTAAACTCATTACAACTTGCAGAAACAGCATGGGTCCTGTCTTTCCAAGCAGAGAAAAAAAATGGACACTTTTAAAACCCAGGCTGGTTTTCAGCCACCACTTGGAGCCTGGTTTGCACTGCTCCCTGTCCGTTGCAAGTCGGGCAGCCAAGGGTTAAGGGCATAAAGCCGATAGAAGAGGAGCCCTTGGAGGAGGGCAAGGATCAGACCTCCTGGGCTAAAGAGAAAAAAGTGATGGGAAAAAGTGAAAGGACTGCTAGGGGCCATAGCTAATGGCTATCAAATGACTCCATTGGAATGGAAAGTTCTAATTAAAACCTTAGTAACACCAACTTACTAATTTATTTGCTACTCTAAAAGGAGACTCCCAGTTAACCTCACTGCGATGTCTCTCCCTGCTTGTGCACTCAGATGAGCTGAACTAAGTCTTGTCAATCAAGCAATTCAAATTAGACAGTTAACCCCCAAATTTAAAATCATTGTATAGCTTTTCCTCCTTCACCAACCACAAAGGAACTGCTGATTTACTAAGTTGGGGAAAAGAGTATGCTTGGAGAGGACCCTTGGAGTTGCTGGTGAAAGGCTCATATCATAGAAAAGGCTACCCCGCTCCACGACCCACCTCTGTTCCATGGACTCCCCCAATCCAGGAAGAAATAGTACGGCTGATGAAGATGCTTTTGTCACTTGCAACAACTCACTTGTGATCCAGGCTTCTCTAAGATGTGTGTCACCCCCCTGAAATGGAACTTCAGTCAGCATTCATGGGAGGAGGTCTAACATCACATGCAAAGGGCCTTTACCTCCAATCTCAAAGGACAGATCGATCAACTCCAGCTTGAGCTAAGTCAACAACTTCAGGACATTAAATGACTCACTGAGCAGGAGGTCTTTCAGACCCTGCATGACAACTTACAATGGCTCAATCCAAAGAGTTGGTTTGAAGGACTAAATTTGTGTGTCTGGGTCATGGGGGCTATAGGATGCCTCCTAATCATTGTGGTCTTTTGTGCCTTGAAATGCATATACAAATTGTTTTCCAGGGCTCGTATATATGAAGAACAAGTAGCAGGCTTCATCGGAGTTACCACCATGTCCACCATAACAAACAAAAGGGGGAGATGTCGAGAGCCATTCTGCCTGGTTTCAGGGACTGTAGACTCATTAACAGACAAGAGTCCTATGGCTAGGGCTGAGTGAAAAGGCCTTGGGGCCATAAGCCACCAAGGAGACAGAACCTATCCTCCTGGCAGGAGCGCAGCCCCTGCTTCCCTCACTTCCCCCACTTCCCCCTGCTTGGCCTGGGCAGATGACTGGTTAGCCAATGACGGGTAAGATTCCTCAAGGGAGGAACAACCTAAGACAGGCACAGTCTCGAAGGGACCATCAGGGAAGGACTATAGAGAAGGAGCAGAAAGACCCTCACCCCTTGGCTTTGTCATAGCCTGAGTCCTTATTCTATCTGTAAAAAGTCCCCTAATCTCTTGGTTGTTTTGCGCCCCCCGCCTGACTCAGCTGAGAACAATGCCAGAGGCAGCTGCTGCCTTGTACTGGAATGAGCAGCTCCTGGGTACAAATATGGCCTGAGAAAGAATGTACATTTTGTCCTTTGAAGCCTGCTCTGCCTAGCATAACCCCGTTATTACAGCAGCACCAGTGCTTTTGGTTATGCTGCCATAAAAAACAAAAGGGGGAGATGTTGGGGACCACTCTGTGTGGTTTTGGAGATTGCAGCCCCATGAGAGCAGGCTCTGAAAGGGGCTAGTAAGTCTCCCTGGAAAACTAGATAATGCACGTGGCAGACATGACTTGAATCAGACCTGGGAAATATGGGAATCAGGCCTGATAAATATATTGTATCCTTTGAAACCTGCTCTGCTTTGCTTTGTATGGCTCTGTTGATATAAACCGGATGTTTAAGTTCAAGGCATAAGGAGTGAACTCCTTATCTCATGAAACACGTCTTAAAGACACTCTGGTGTCAGCATGACTAACAGACCCTGACCTATGACAAATCTCTGTGTTCCTTCAGTTGTTATCTATAGATAATACCTGTTTTTGTATGCTTATAGCCTATAGCCTTTTGACATTGATTGATGAGCTATGCATGTGCACACATACACATACCATTCCCAATAAAAGCCATTTAGGAGAAGGGCTCGGGGCATTCCCCACTAGAGGGAATTGCCACCTCCTTTCCCACCAGAACAACAAGATTGTGTCTGGGATGACTTATTTCTCATCCACGGTGGATGGGAGAATTCTGTGGGACGGTGTTCCTCCTATATTTTATTTTACTTTATTTTATTTATTTATTATTAGTTTTATGGAATTTGTTGGGGTGATATTGGTTCACAAAACCAAGCATGTTTCAAGTGTACAACTTATTAAAAAATCATGGGCACACTGCATCTTGTTTCCTCCCCCCAAGCATAGTCTTGTTTTGTCCCCTTTGCCCACCTCCACCCAGCCCTCACTCTCTTTTTCCTCTGGCTGTCACCACACTGTTGTCGGTGCTTATGTTTTATGTAGGTGTGTATTTTTCTTACCCCTTCACCTTTTTTCATCTAGTACCCCAACCTCCTTCCTCTGTGACAGCTGTCAGTTTGTTCCATGTATCCATGCCTCTGTTTCTATTTTGTCTGTCAGTTTATTTTGTTCATTAGATTCTACATATAAATGAGATCATACAGTATTTATCTTTCTCTGAATCAGTGTATTTCACATAGCATGATAATCTCCATTCCCACTTTGCTGAGTTTTTATCATAAATGGGTGCTAGATTTTATCAAATGCTTTTTCTGCATCTATTGATAGGATCATGTGATTTTTTTATACTCACCCAAGGACATGCTTATTGATTTTTAGATAGAAGAGGAAGGAAAAAGAGAAGGAGAGGAACATCAAATTGAGAGAGAAACATCCATTGGCTGCCCCTCGTAGGTGCCCTGACTGGGGACTGAACCTGCAACCTGGGCATTTACCCTGACCAGGAATCGAATTTGCACCTTTTCAGTTTATGGGTTGATGCACCAGCCAACTGAGCCATACTGGCCAAGGCTCATAATATGACTTTTGTCCTTAACTTTGTTTATGGGATGTATCATGTTTATTGATTGCAAGTATGTACCAACCTTGCATCCCTGGAATACATCCCATGTGATCATAGTGTATGGTCTTTTTAATGTATTGCTAGATCTGGTTTGCTAATATTTTGTTGAGGATTTTAACATCTATGTTCATTGGGGATGTTGCCTATAATTGTCTTTCTTTGTAGTATCTTTATCTGGTTTTGGAATCAGGATAATGCTGGCCTAGTAAAAAAGAGCCTGGAAGTCTTCCTTCCTCTTGATTTTTTTGGAATACTTTGAGAAGGAGAGGGGTTACTTCCTCTTTGAATGTTTGGTAAAATTTGTCTAGGAAACCACCTGGTCCAAGATTTTTGTTTGTTGGGAGTTTTTTATTACTGCTTCAGTTTCATTAGTTCTCGGTCTGTTCAGGTTTTCTAATTCTTCATGTTTCAGTTTTGCGAGATTGTATGTTTCTAGAAATTTATCCATTTCTCCCAGGTTGTCCTAATTTGTTGACACATACTTGTTCATAATATTTTCTTATGATCCTTTGTATCTCTTTGGTGTCAGTTATTATTTCTCCTTTTCATTTCTGATTTTATTTATTTGGGTCTTCTCTCTTTTTTTCTTGATGAGTCTGATTAAAAGACTTGTCAATCTTACTTATCTTTTCACAGAACCAGTTCTTGGGTTCATTGATCTTCATTGTTTGTGTGTGTGTGTTTTGTCTCTATGCCATTTATGTCCACTCTGATCTTTATTATTTCCTTCCTTCTACTTACTCTGGGCTTTGTTTGTTGTTATTTTTCTAGTTCTTTAAGGTATAGGGTTAGATTATTTATTTGGCTATTTCTTGCTTCTTGAGATAGGCTTGTAATGCTATGATCTTCTCAGGACTTCTTTTGCTGTACCCATAGATTTTGGATTGTTGTGTGTTCATTTTAATTTGTTTTCAGATAACTTTTGATTTCTTCCTTGGTTTCATTGTTAACACATTCATTGGGCTAACCCTCCATGTATTTGAATGTTTTTGAGGTTTTTTCTTAATTGTAATTGATTTTTAGTTTCATACTCTCATGGTCAGAGAAGATGCTTGATATGATTTCAGTTTTCTTGAATTTGTTAAGGCTTGTTTTCTGTCCAAGCATGTGGTCTATCTTTGAGAATGTTCCATGTGCACTTGAGAAGAATGTATATTTTGCTGCTTTGGGATGAAATGTTCTATAAATATCAATTAAATTCATCTGATCCAATGTGTCATTTAAGGTCACTGTTGCCCTGTTGATTTTCTGTTTGTAAGATCTATTCATTGATGACAGTGGAATGTTGAAATCCCCTACTATGACTGTTTTGCTGTCGATATCTCCCTTAATGTCCACCAAAGTTTTCTTTATATTTTGTTGCTCCTATATTGGGTACATGTATGTTTACAGAGGTTATATTCTCTCATTGGACCAGTTTTTTAGTATTATGTAGTGACCTTGTTTGTCTCTTGTTATGGCTTTTGTTTTGAAGTCTATTTTGTCAGATGCGACCTCAGCATTTTTTCCATTGCTATTTGCATGGAATATTTTTTACATCCCTTCACTTTCAGTTTGTGTGTACCTTTTTTTTCTGAGGTTGGTCTCTTGTAGAGAGCATATATATGGGTTATGTTTTCTTATTCATTCAGCTACCTATGTCTTTTGATTGGAGCATTTAATCTGTTTACATTTAATGTTATTGATATGT
>PVJI01034832.1:0-10144 GCA_004026765.1 Micronycteris hirsuta | reverse complement strand
CAAGGAGTACATCATCATGCAGCCTCTACTTTATGAAATGTTAAAAAGTTTCGTATGAGGACTCAGGAGAGAAGGCACCTAGGCCAGATCAGCTACCGGGAAATTTAGATCAGCCACAGCCAAAATGCTTCTGAGGTAAGCAAGCAAATACAACCAGAGAAACAAAATAGAACCAGAGACATTGAAGTTTAGAACATTCAGGCAGTAACCAGAGGGGAAGGGGAAGGAGAGAAGGGGGACAAGGGTATTCAGGAACTGCAATGAAGGACACATGGACAAAACCAAGGGGGAGGGGGGAAGCAAGGGAGGGAGGTGGGTTTGCCTGGGGTGGGGTGGGGGGAGGGTAAATGCGGACAACTGTAATTGAACAACAATAAAATAATTTTAAAAAAAGAACAGCTATTATAACTGTATTATGTATGTTCAAAAGTTAAGATATTTGAAATGTTAAAAAGACACAAATGAACTACAGGTGAAAACCACAATATGAAATATAAAACAATACACTGGATGGAATTAATGGCTGATTAGATATTGCAGAAAAAATACTGAACTTGAAAACAGCAGTAGAGCCCCAGCTGGTGTAGCTCAGTGGATTGAGCGCAGGCTGGGAACCAGAGGGTCCCAGTTCGATTCCCAGTCAGGGCACATGCCTGGGTTGCGGGCTGGGTCCCTGGTGAGGGCCATGTGAGAGGCAACCATACATTGCTGTTTCTCTCCCTCTCTGTCTCCCTCCCTTCTCCTCTCTCTGAAAATAAATAAATAAAATCTTTAAAAAAAAACAGCAATAGACATTATCCAAAATTAAACACAGAGAGAACAGATATATTTCAATAAATTAACAGAACATCACTGAGCTGTGGGGCAATTTCAAGCAGCCTCATAAATATGCATTTGGAGTCCCTGGAGGAGTGGGTCAAGAGGTAGGGATAGATAAGACATTTGAAAACATATTGCCCCCAATTTTTTTCAAATTAGATGACAACTATAATTCCATAGGTGCAAGAAGTGCAACAAAACCTGAGCACATGTAACATGAAAACTACACTAAGGCACATGACAATCAAATTGTGCAAACCAGAGATAAAGAGAAAATCTTAAAGTGACCACAGAAACAAGGCATGTTTTTTAGTTTATTTTAAATTATATTTAACATACTATATCAGTTTCATATGTACAGCATAGTGATTCAGCATTTATATACCTTACAAAGTCATAACCATAATAAGTCTAGTAACCATCTGTCACCCTACATAGATATTATGATATTATTGACTATATTATCATCCTTTGCTGTGTATCACATCCCCATGACTTACTTTATAACCATAAGCTTGTACTTCTTAATTCCCTTTCCCTTTTCTGCACATCCCCCATCACCTGCCCTCTGGCAGCCATCAGTTTGTTCTCTGTATCTACAAGTATAAAACAAGACATTAATTGCAGAAAGATATTTTTTCCTTGAAAACAAACTAAGTGATGGATGTAGCAACATCTTTATAGTTCTGAAAGAAAAAAATCTATTAGCCTAAAATCCTGTATGCAGTGAAAATATATTTAAAAGACAGAGGCAAAACTACTCCTCTTCAGACACAAAAATCTAAGAGGATTCCTCACCTGCAGATCCACTGTACAAGGAATGTTAAAGTGACACCCAGTGGAAATTTAGATCTATGCAAAGGAATGGAGAGCACTTGAAATGCAATTGCATAAATAAAGGTGTAAGATTTTTCTCACTGTTTAAAGTCTTTGAAAGAGCCCTGGCCAGAGTGGCTCAGTTGGTTGGAGTGTCATCCTGTAATGGGAAGGTATCTGGTTCAATTCTGGGTCTGGGAGCATGCCCAGGTTGAGGGCTCAATCCCCCAATGTGGCACGGGCAGGAGGCAGCTCATCAATGTTCCTGTCTCACATCAATGTTTTCTTCTCTCTCTCCCTTCCCCTCACCCTCCAATGAGAATAAAATAAACCTTATAAAAAATAAAGTCTTTGAAAGATATTTGACAGTTTAATGAAAAAATAACAATATGATGTAGGGATTTAAGCATATGTGAAATAAAATGTATGAAGAAAGCAAAGATCAGGAGGAGAGAAATGGAATATTACTGTAATGTTCTCACAGCTATTAAATAAAAGTAACATGTGATAAGTAATAAAGGTGTATGTGATAAGTTCAAGATTAAACACTAAAATAAGAACACAAAAGTGATTGCTAAAAAGCCTACAAAGGAGATAAAATAGAAACACAGCCCTCTACCAAACGCAGAAAAAAAGGCAAAGGGGAACAAAGGGCAGATGGAACAAAAACAAATCAGCCTCCCAGGAACAGTCCCACCTTACTGTCTGTGCCACATTCAGTTACGGGCTGAGAGCAGACTGTGGAAAGTGTGGTCTAGTAACAATGTGGAGATGGATTTCAGAATGCAGCAACTGGTGTCCTCAGACAATGACGTTCTTTTTATTTTTTTCTAATATATTTTATTGATTATGCTATTACAGTTGTCCCATTTCCTCCCCTTTATTCCACTCCGTCCCACACCCCCCATTCCCCCCACTTTAGTTTTTGTCCATGGGTCATACACTTAAGTTCTTTGGCTTCTACATTTCCTGTACTATTCTCAACCTCCTCCTGTCTGTTTTCTACCTACCGTTTATGCTACTTATTCTCTGTACCTTTCCCCCCTGTCTCCCCCTACCACTCCCCTGTTGATATCCTTCCATGTCTTATATAAATCCCTTTAACGTTTCATATAATAAAGGCTTGGTGATGATGAACTCCTTTAAGTTGACTTATCTGGGAAGCACTTTATCTGCCCTTCCATTCTAAATGATAGCTTGGCTGGATAGAGTAATGTTCGATGTAGGTCCTTGCCTTTCATGACTTCAAATACTTCTTTCCAGCCCCTTCTTGCCTGCAAGTTTTCCTTCAAGAAATCAGTTGATAGCCTTATGGGAATTCCTTTGTAGGTAGCTGTCGCCTTTTCTCTTGCTGCTTTTAAGATTGTCTCCTTATCTTTAAAATTGGGTAATATAATTACGATGTTCTTCGGTGTGTTTCCTTGGGTCCCACTTCTTTGGGACTCTCTGAGCTTCCTGAACTTCCTGGAAGTCTATTTCCTTTGCCAGATTAAGGAATTTTCCTTCATTATTTGTTCAAATAAGTTTTCAGTCCCTTGGTCTTCCTCGTCTCCTTCTGGCACCCCTATCATTCAGATGTTGGAATATTTAAAGTTGTCCCAGAGGTTTTCTAAGCCTCTCTTCAGTTTTCTGAATTCTTGTTTCTTCATTCTGCTCTGGTTGCACATTTATTTCTTTCTTCTGCTCCAAATCATTGAGTCCTGGTTTCCTTCCTTTTACTGTTGGTTCCGTGTATATTTTTCTTTATTTCACTTTGCATAGCCTTCACTTCTTCCTCTATTTTGTGACCATACTCAACCATTTCTGTGAGCATCCTGATTACCAGTGTTTTGAACTCTGCTTCTGATAAATTGGCTATCTCATCATTGTTAGTTGTTTTTCTTGAGTTTTGAGCTGTTCTTTCATTTGGACCATATTTCTTTGTGTCCGCACACCTGTTAACATTGTGAAGGGCGGAACTTTAAGTATTCATCAGAATGAGGCAACCCAGGTCACTGCATTGTGGTGCTGAATGTTGAGCAGGAGTCAGAGAAAGAAGAATGCAGGTTGCTTGGTTCTCTGCTTTTAGTCACTTCTCCCACTACCTACAAGCAAATTGGGTACTTCTGGTGCTGATACCCAGGTGGGTGGGTTTGTGTACATTCCAGAACCCCATGGGCCCCTCCAATGAACTCTCTGTGAGGCTGGGAGTTTCTCCTGCCTCCACAACCTCCACAGGTATTTACAGCCAGAGGTTTTGAGGCTTTCTTTTCCTGCACTGGTACCTTGGGTTGCATGGTCAGTCTTGTTCCCTAGTTGTTCTTCTTAGCTTATCTGCAGGAGAATGTGGGACTGCTAGCCACTGCCTGGCCCACCCGATCCTCCAGCCTCCAGCTGCCATCTTGTTGTGTACCCTCTCTGCCCTGGCTGCCCATCTCTGCCCCTCCTACTGGTCTGGATGAATGTTTCTTCTTTAACTCCTTGGTTGTTAGACTTCCATACAGTTCGATTTTCTGGCAGTCCTGGTTGTTTTGTTTTGTTTTTAAATTTGTTGTCCTTATTTTGGTTGTGCGAAGAGGCAAAGTGTATCTACCTACGCCTCCATCTTGGCTGTGACTTATTTTCTTTAGCATCACACATAGCAAGGAGCACAGGTTTAAGCACATACCATGACTCAGTGTCAGCCTCGTCAGACCTCAGTTATTTACAAACCAACTATAGAATCAATGTCATGTCTGACACCAGCTACACTGCTATGTAATAAATGTATCTCTTTAAAGAAAATACATTTCTAAACTGAAATTCATTTAGAAAGGTAGCCATATATCCCTACTAGAAAATCAAATCAGTATCTCTTGCTAGAAATGTAATTATAAAGGTAAATGAAATAAAAAATATTTGAAACTTTAAATGTAAAATGGAATATAAACCAAATCGTTTGCAGTATAATTCCTACTGCATATGTTATCTCATGTATTCATCACAGCAATAATTTAGTGTAAATATTGTAATTTCTCTTTTGAAATGAAAAACAGACCCAAAATATTTAAATACTTTCCCACCATCACCCAGTTAGAATATGTCAGAGATAGGATTGAAACCCATGGCTATTTCATGCCATATGCTACAAGGTGACAGAGTCAGTGGGACCAGAGTAATTTTGCCTCACCGAGTCCCCCTGGTTCCATCCCCTTTTGTTCTACCTAAGCCGTAGTGTTTTCATCCAACTCTGAAACCCAGGGGCCTCTCACATATATATTTTTTAAAAGATTTTATTTATTTATTTTTAGAGAGAGGGGAAGGAGAAAGAGAGGGAGAGAAACAGCAATGTGTGGTTGCCTCTCACATGGCCTTCCCTGGGGACTCGGCCCGCAACCCAGGCATGTGCCCCGACTGGGAATCGAACCGGGACCGCTTGGTTCCCAGCCCGCGCTCAGTCCACTGAGCTACACCAGCCAGGCTAACGTATTTTAGTGACAATATAAGATACTGTACTTTTGGTATCACTTTAAATTTCAACCATAGATTTTCAGTCCTTTTGGGTCAGGAAATATTTTTAAACCTCTGTAAGGACAGGGGATAGGGGAAGCAATTGATGTTATAATCTCCTGCCATTCCCCAAGGAGAATGAATTCTGCATAGGGCTCTTTGTTGCAGAAGTATTTTTTGGTTTGTGAGGATGCAAATGGTAATTTTTGTATAGTGCATAATAACAGGTGAAGAAGGCTAGAACCAGGCTACTGGACACACTTCTTAGATGTGATTATTGTTATATTGATGGAGTTTTAAGTAGAGGGAAAAAGAGATTTGTGGCTTCTCCTTCCCTACCTTGAAAAAGCATTTAGTTTTCAGACTAAGAGCATCATTAGAGACATGTTGCAGGAAAGATGGGCACCTCACAAAAGCAGAAGTGGCGGGGACCTGAAGCATCCCTTCCTGTCCCTGCCCTATAAGAAGGGTCCGATACTGAAAAAGGAGATGCAATCCAGAAGGAGCTGATCATGGGAAAGCCTATCGCTGCATCCCTCCCGGTTTGTGGAGACTGCCATTCCAGAGAACAGAAGAGGAGCTTTTACATACCAATTTATTTTAGGAAGCTAGTGTGCCTTCAGACAAAAGTCCAAGAAAGAGAGTACAGGAAATAAAATGTGGCTAATGTCACTCACGAGGTCATTCATAAACATCCTAAACACATTATTAAGATGCAGATTATTCAGAAGAATAACATATCATGACCAACTACCCTTAAAAGGAATACAAGGTTTGGTTAAACCTAGGAACTTTCCTATGTAACTCACCACATGAACACATTAATGGAAGGAAAAATCCTATGATCATCTCAACAAGTGCACAAGTGTTTGATGGAGGTCAACATATATTCAAGATTAACATTCTTACCAAACTAGGATTGGAATAGAACTTCCTTTACTTCTCACTGAACATGGTGAAATATTAAAACTTTTTCATTTCCTATCAGGAATAAGAACTTTGGTACACTAATCCCGCTTCTGTTAACCTTGCACTGGCTGAGTTCCATTGTTGTAAAATGAGAAAAGGAAAAAAAGCCATAATGTTCGAAAAAACTAACAGCAGAAAAAAGCTGTTAGCATTCAAAATGATCTGATTGCACATAATGAAACTTAGAAAGAATATAGAAATAACTTTTTGAAATTAACAAGCATATGTAGCAAGGTTGCTGGGAGAATATCAATGTACAAATAAATCTACATATGCAAGCTCAACTGGAGTATAAAATTTCAGAAAATAATATAATTTTTAATGACGTCAAGTACTTGGGAGTACACTTCACAAATGATCTGCAACATTCTTTGGAGAATGCTGTCAAAGTTTTTTGAGAAAATTTTAACAGTCAAATATCCAACATAAGAACAGTGTGCATGTTTTCAAATGATCTTCTTTTACACCAGTGGGTTTCCATCGCCTGCAAGATAAACATAACTGTTGGGAACATTACTTAGCCTAATTTGATTTAGATTACATTAAAGGCATACAAGGGAGAGTTTTGGCTTCATAAGACTGACTTCCAAGCATATATTTTACCAATGTCTATTAAACACACTATTCTTTCTACCGGTACTCAGAAACAAAAAGACTTCACTTTTGGAGCACAGGAAATGAGACGAACCTAGTAAAAGGTGGTTTTAAGTAGTAAGCAAAAATTGGGTAAACTTTTTCTGAAACTTCAAACATCATCCAACAGAAAACCCCTAAGAAACAAGAGAAATTTGTGAGAAAAGTGCCATTTACGTGCTTCGACTTGAAATAATATGATGGATATAAGATAGCTAAAACAGTAATGTCACATTTGTTCCTGCCCACGTGAAGTAAATAGGAAGGCCTGTGCTACCTTTGCTTTTTCTCTATCATGCAGAAATGCAAAAATGTTTTGGGGCTACTTTAGCCTTTATGTTATTGTTTAAGTAGCGTAACCATGCACCCTCAATTCCAGCTGTGGTCCTAGTGTAATTGTGAATAATGCCTTTGTAACACTTGAATGAGTTTCAACAAGTATAATAGCTTATACAGTCACACTAATTTTAAGTATCATCACTTTTGACATGAAAATGTGAAGCTCATATATAGGATGCCTAATAAAATATATTTTTTTTGAGAAAAGAAAAGAAGACTAGAGAGAAGGAGAGGGAAGGAAAAGGGGAAGGGAAGAATTGAGAGAAAGAAAAAGATACCCAAACAAGCCAAAAAAAACTTATGTCCCTAATATAAGTGCTATTTAAACACTTTACTGAGGAATAATTAACAAATATAAACATATACATTGAAAAAGTAGAGCATGATGATTTCTATATATACACATTGTGGAATGATTCCAAGGTAAATGTATATAATTAACTCATCCCTCGGCTCACATAGCTAACATTTACTTTTTGTGGTGAGGATGCTTTAGATCTATTCTCTCAACTTTCAAGTATACATGACCATGTTATTAACTGAAAGTAAAAGCTGAGGAGTGATACCTCTGAACCAATTTCTGATTTTTTCCCATGGTATCTCCAATGTTTAGACATTCAAGTACAGCTGGGATATCTTAAATAAAATAAGTTTTACCAGTATATTAACCATTTCATCTGTATTTGGAAAATATTAGCTCACAGTTCAAGAATATCTGTACTTTCAATTATATAAAATACTCAATATCTGTTAGCCTCTTGTTCATATTCCTTATTGTGTATACTTGGACTTCTTCCATATCCCTCAAGACTATTTAACTAATGGAATCACTTCTTAAATGTCTTTCAATAGAGCCATCTTTCTAATTTATTGATTGCATCAATTTTCCTTTTCTTTATCATTTATGCTAATCATGTACCCTCTTCCTAATTCTGTTGTTCTCTTTTGTTACCTTTTGTGTGGATTGTCAGGCAATTTGTTATCTATTCAGTAACACACCCATTTAAATCTATGATCTTACCTTGAGTCCATTTTAGGCATGTTTAATAGGCTTCTGGAAGTTGTCAAAGAAACTATCTTTTAATGCAAATAGTCCAATTAAATGATTCATCAATGTAGAGTAAAAAGTTCAGAAGACTAATTCAAGGTAATTCCCTTCCCTAGAAATCAAATGCTTCATTTAAATCCAGAAGGATTTAAACCCATTAAAGGATTAATGACTAGTGATCAATTTGGAAAACACATGAATTGCATTTTTAATAAATAACATACTTGCTATTGGCATGTAAATGTGCTCTATATTTGGTAAAATCTCCCCCTTGCCTTCCAGCTCATCTCTACCTTCATGCCCAGTCTTTGGCTGAGCCAATTCCTGGAGATCAGCTTCTAGGAGAGGCCTTTAAACAATTTGTCAGTCTGAGCAGTAAACGTACTTAAACTGATTATTCAGGAATTATTAAAATTATAGTCTTTGAACTTCCAATCTCATTAATTGATATTTCAAGGCAGAAATATGCCACATTTGACATGATTACAAATAATTATATCATAGTGTCCACATGTTCATCAGGAACATTAACTCATTAAAACTGACAGTTATGACAATGAGCATGCTTAGCATAGATGTCTTATTAACACCTGCCCTGAACATCAGTGATTGCCTGTACTCTCTCTACTTGATCAGACAGAAAAACTAAAAACTAGACTATCTCTTGTCACACTATAATTCAGTCACTTCTGTCTTCAGTGGGAAAAGAAATAAAAATACGATTATTTCTAAGAGCCAGAAGAATTCAGAATTTGAGAATCTAAGAACAGGTATCCATGTCTCACATAGAAAAAGAAACAAAAATGGAGTGTTTACTCCTAATTTTGGTAGCTATGAGATCTTAGTTCAGATGTTAACCTTTGAATCAAAAAGATAATTTATGACAAGTCATAAAGATAGAGTGTCTTTGTATTCTATGTATTATTCCTAACAATACTAGAGAATCTAAGAATCAGCATTGAAAATTAATTTATTTGATTTGAATTCACTATATGGGTAAATATCTGTTTTGCAGTGGGGATAGGGAGAGCGATTATGGATGAGAGAAGGGGAAGGATTGTCAAGGCACATATATAAAGGACCTATGGACAAAGACAATGGGGTGGAGGGAGGATTGAGTGTGGGAGGTGGGGGTGGGTGGGTTGGGGAGCGTAAGGAGGGGAAAATGGATCAAATGTAATTGAACAGCAATAAAAATATTGACTTAAAAATAGCCTCTTCAACAAATGGTGTTGGGAGAACTGGACAGATACATGCAAAAAATTTAAACTCGATCACCAACTTACACCACACACAAAAATAAATTCAAGGTGGATAAAATACTTAAATATAAATTGCAACACCATAAAGGTCCTAGAGGAGAACATAGGCAGGAAAATTTCAGATATCTCATGCAGCAATATTTTCACTGATATGTCCCCCTAGAGCAAGGAACATAAATGAAAGAATAAACAAATGGGATCTCATGAAAATAAAAAGCTTCTGCATGGCTAAAGAAAGCAGCATTAAAATGAGAAGAATACCAACCATATGGGAAAACATATTTGCCAATGATACCTTGGACAAGGGTTTGATCTCCAAATTATATAAAGAACTCACACGACTCCACTCCAGGAAGATAAACAACCCAATTAAAAAATTGGCAAAGAACCTGAACAGACACCTCTCCAAGGAGGACATACAGAGAGGCCCAGAGACACATGAAAGGATGCTCAGCATCACTAGCGATCAGAGAGATGCAAATTAAAACCACAGTGAGATACCACTTCACACCAGTCAGAATGGCCCTCAAAAACAAATCAACAAACAATAAGTGCTGGTGGCGTTGTGGAAAAAAGGGAACCCTAGGGCACTGTTGGTAAGAATGCAGACTGGTACAGCCACTGTGGAAAACAGTGTGGAATTTCCTCAAAAAACTAAAAATGGAACTGCCTTTTGATCTGGCAATTCCACTGCTGGGATTATACCCTATGAATCCTGACACACCAATTCAAAAGAACCTATGCACCCCAATATTCATAGCAGCACAATTTACAATAGCCAAGTGTTAGA
>PVJI01034831.1:0-10146 GCA_004026765.1 Micronycteris hirsuta | reverse complement strand
AAAAAGACACTACAAAGAAAGAAAACTATAGGCCAATATCACTGATGAACATTGACGCTAAAATCCTCAACAAAATATTAGCAAACCGCATCCAGCAATATATCAGAAAGATCATTCACCATGACCAAGTAGGTTTCATCCCAGGAATGCAAGGATGGTACAACATTCGCAAAACAATAAACGTAATACATCACATAAAACAAAGCAAAGACAAAAATCACATGATCATATCAATAGATGAAGAAAAAGCATTTGATAAGGTACAGCATCCATTTATGATAAAGACACTTAGAAAAGTGGGAATAGAAGGAGCATTCCTCAACATAATAAAGGCCATATATGAGAAACCTACAGCCAACATTATACTCAATGGACAAAAACTAAAAACTTTCCCACTAAGATCAGGAACAAGAGGTCCCATTTGTTTATTCTTTCTATTTGTTTATTCAGGAATAAGGTCCCATTTGTTTATTCTTTCCTTTATGTCCCTAGCTCTAGGGGACATATCATTGAAGATGTTGCTGCGTGGAATGTCTGAAATTTTTCTACCGATGATTTCCTCTAGAACTTTTATGGTATCACAACTTACATTTAAGTCTTTTATCCACCTTGAATTTATTTTTGTGTATGGTGTAAGTTGGTGCTCGAGTTTCATTTTTTTTTCATGTGGCCATCCAGATTCCCCAACACCATTTGTTAAAGAGGCTATTTTTATTCCATTTTATGCTTCTGCCCCCTTTGTCAAAGATTAATTGCCCGTAGAGACTTGGGTTTATTTCTGGGCTCTCTATTCTATTCCATCGGCCTATCTGTCTGTTTTTATGCCAGTACCAAGCTGTTTTGATTACAGTGGCCTTGTAATACAGTTTGATATCAGGAATTGTGATCCCTCCTGCTTTGCTCTTCTTTCTCAAAATTGCAGCTGATATTCGGGGTTGTTTATGGTTCCATATAAATTTTTGAAGTGTTTGTTCTATATCTGTGAAATATGCCATCGGCACTTTGATAGGGATTTCATTGAATCTATAAATTGCTTTGGGTAGTATGGACATTTTGATGATGTTGATTCTTCCAATCCATGAGCATGGTATGTTTCCATTTGTTTGTGTCTTCCATGATTTCTTTCTTCAGTGTTGTGTAGTTTTCTGAGTACAGGTCTTTTACCTTTTTGGTTAGGTTTATTCCCAGGTATTTTATTATTTTTTTTGTTGCTATATCAAATGGGATTTTTTCCCTGATTTCTGTTTCTGCTGTTTCACTGTTGGTATACAAAAATGCCTTTGATTTCTGGATGTTGACTTTGTAACCCGCTGTTTTGCCGAATTAAATTTTTAGATTGAGTAGTTTTACTCAATGGACAAAAACTAAAATCTTTCCCACTAAGATCAGGAATAAGACAAGGTTGTCCACTATCACCACTTCTATTCAACATAGTACTGGAAGTTTTGGCCACAGCAATCAGACAAGAAAAGGAAATAAAAGGCATCCAAATTGGAAAGGAGGAATCAAAACTGTTGTTGTTTGCAGATGACATGATAGTGTACTTAGAAAATCCTATAGACTCCGCCAAAAAGTGGTATTTAAAAACCAAATTCTAGCTATTGATATACTCATGGTAATTGAATTCCATAGCTTTTAATTTTTTTTCCCAGTGGATATAGTTGAAATATATGTATATGTAATCAGAAAATAAATCTGATAATTTCATTAAAAAACAATATCATAAAACCTTCTTTCCCATTGTTTATTTCAAATTGATGTCTTTTCATCATATCTTGTCCTATGAGTAAAGCAATGAAAATGCAATATATATTTAGTATCTTTACCTCTATAGCCTGAATGTTTTCTTCTATAATCTTTCTTCTATAATCTTTCTTCTGAATCTTTACCTCTATAGCCTGTCTATAGCCTGTTGTCACAATAACCCAACCCAAACACGAGGTATGGACTCTTTGTGATGTCAATAGCAAGAATCTCCCTAAAAAAAAAGACAAAAAAAAAAAAAAAGACAATGAGATTGCTCCATATTAAAGTCATTCCAAAGATCTCTGATATCTGATACCAAACATATAGAAGCAGTGCCCTTGAGTGAATCACAGATTATAAAAGGTAAAAAGTAAACAAATATATTTGACTATGATAAAAAAATAAATTTGAATATGATGTCTATACTGGAATTATTACTGCATCTTTGTAGTAATAATACTATAAGGTACATAGAAAACCATTCTCATTCTTTATATTTCATGATACACGTGCTTAATTAATGAAGAGTAAAGTGTCATGACATCTACAATTTTATTTCAATGTTTTCAGCAAATACACACATGCACACTTGCTCATATAAGAAGAGATAAACGGTTTATAGCCAATGTAGACAACTGTTGAATGAAAGTTATACTGCTGATCTTTGTTCTATCCTTTTGACATTTCTGTAAGTGTTAATTTTTTTTAATAAAATTTGGAAGAGAAAATAATGAGTTGTCTATGTAGTAACATGAAAATATATCTCAGGTATAGCATTTGGTGATAGAAGCATCCTGTAGAACAGTGCTTACAATATACCACTATCAGTGTAGCAATTCACAATATGTCAATAAGTATATGTTTTTCTATATGGATTAGATATAATCTTTGCAAAGAAGACATAAACTAAAGAGAAAAATAAAGATATCAAAATCATGAGGCAGCACACTTGTTTAGAATGGTTTAGTAATACAAGTAGTAGACTTAAGAAAACATGATGTCATTCTGCTGTTAGGTTGAAAAAAATAAGCAAAGTTTTAATTCTGGACTTTAGTATTTGGGGCAATATAGAACTATGTATTAACAAAAACATATTTGTTATATTATAAATCTAGGATATTAAAAATGATAAAAGCAAAACCATATGTGATATGTGGTAGGTATTGTGATAATAGAAAATACATATTTTTCTTGGCCCTTGGCTCCTGGCACAGATCTTTCAAAACCCTTGTAATTCCCTCAGTGAGAAGAGCACTGTAAACACCCTTTGTTCTAATAGATGGTCTTTGACTCCAGTTCCCTACACAGGGCCCCTAAAATCCTTATAATTTTCTGGGCAATAAGAATTTCTTTTACTCAAACAAGGTACCTCTGGGAATGTTCCTGGATGAGGGCTGGTCACTGAAAAAACAAGTTGTGGAATTTTCACCCCAAACCTCCTTCTCTTGAGAAAGGAGAAGGGCTAAAATAGAGTTAATGACTGATCATTCTTACATGATGAACTCTCCATAAAAAGGTCTGGTATGGCTCATTTGTCCCAAGTATAAAGTAAATACTATTCGCACAAAGGGGAATAAAAGCAGAATTAAGTTTCTATTACAATTATGACACCTTTCCAATTAATGAGTCTAATTAGATAATTCGTAAGTCTTTTTCGAGTCTTCCTTTGGGAAAAAAAAATAAAACCCAGAATAGTCTGAAAAAAAAATTCATGTGTCAAATTGTGGCATTCTTATAAAGAAAATGATAACATGAAACAGATTAGTGAGGTCAAAATAAGAGAAATTCTTGACAAATTAAAGATCTCTGATTTAACTCCAGACTTTTTAATATAACAAGTAAATTTCATAATCCTTAAAGAATATCCCAGAGAATTTATGATTTAAATATTACCCTATTTCCTTTGAATTTCCAGATTTCTTTGTCAAAAGAAGTAGGGGCATATCTAGTTATATATATATATTTTTTTTTAATAAATTTCTATGCTAAAATCAGTATTTTTCTTCTGTTGGAATAATGTCAAAGTTTATCATCCACAAACACCAACATACTCTTTTTTTTTTGCAATATGTAAATTAAGAGCCTAATGACACCTGTATTCCTGAAATAGACTCATGAGGTTATATAAAATGAGCTATTTTCCTTCTCACCCCCACTACCGCTACCAAATGTTTCCACTTTAAAGAAGCATGACACACCCTGCATTTGCTTGTGCATTAGAAGTCAGGTGGGTCCCTACACTTGGCAAGCGTGCCTGGTAACCACATGCACAACTTGGCCTCACATTTCAAATATGCTAATTCAATATTTCTGCAAATTTTATCCACTAATTATGCAATTAGAAAATTCATAGCTTAATTTCAGTCTGAGGTTAAAAAATGAAGCAAACTGAGAAGGATAGAAAGGGTTGAATGGCAAGTAAGAACAACGCTCTCAGCATGGCTGGATCTTGCATGCAAAGTGTTTGTGGTGGGTAACCTTTCTCTAATGAGAAAACTGTGCCCCAACAATTTATTCATTTTTTAAAGCATATACACTTTTTAAAAATTCATATTTCATTTAAAATATGCACTGTAAATTATCTTGAAATGAACAACAATGAGTATTTCACTTGGCAGAGTTCACAATTAAGAAAAATTTCCATCCCCTCCTTGGTAATTGTATTGGTACTTAGCAGTTTTCACTGACACTGTAGAAATTTGTCCATACTCAAAATATTGAAAAACAAGGACAAACCTAACTCAGGGAAGAAAGTAACAAGTTAAAATCAGAATATATGTCCTATTAACTTTTAATGTGGAAATAAACACATGGAATATTAAGTCCTTAGTCATATTCATTCACTGGAAGAGTTCAAAGCAAATTTTGAGTAAATGTCCTAGCATTCCCATCCTTCAATGTAATAACAGTTTTAGGAGATTGATTCAGAGCACCTGAGGGAGGTGAACCAAGGATTCTCTTGACTTTTATTTATTGCACAGTATAGAATGACCACAGATGGAAAAAGAGAAACATGTCTTTCCTTCAGGATAAAGAATGAAAAAACAAGAGAATTTATTAATCTTCCACAAGACCAACAGCTGCATTTAAATTTGACCAGCATGGATTTCATAATATAAGAAACAAACTGTTCATTTAACAAAAGTGCACGCACATGCATTCTCACATGCACCCCCCCCACACACACACACACATCAAAACTGAGCAAGAGCAAAACCTTCCTGTTTATAAATAAACCTCCATGTTTGGGAAAAATTTGTTTTTGTTAAATAAAGGACTACATTTATAAAACCCAGCCTTAATGTGCTGCCTGGGCTTCTGGTGCACTCACTGTGTCCAAAAGTGTTCTCTGAAGAACATCAACACTTCAAAACTTATTATATATTAAATTTCCAAGCCTTTTGTATGCCATAGACCTGTGTGGTACTCTGACAATGTCTATATATTGATTCTCAAAATAATGTTATAAATGTATTTTTAAAAGACTGAGTTTATTGAAATGCACTTTTGAAATAGTGTAAACAAGTTTGTTATATGATTATACTGGAGTACTTTCGTTAACACATTCACAAATGTGATGAACATAGAGGTGAATCTCAAACTCAAAGTGATTTTGAGGTAGTGATAATCACCAAGGTTATTCTGAGGTGTTTGCAACACGAGTGATATAACAGAAGTCCAGGTACTGTTAGTCCTAAGATTTTGTTGTTGTTGTTCATAATTGAAAAAAATGATAAAATGTAATTAAGATTAACTAGGAAAAACTAATGTAATGCTTTAGATCCATGCTAACAGAACCCTTAAGTTCTTATTTGTAGTCCCTGAGTTAGGAATTTCTTCTTGTTTAAAAGACTTTATTTATTTATTTTTAGAGAGAAGGGAAGGGAGGGAGAAAGAGATGGAGAGAAACATCCATGTGAAAGATCGGTTGCCTCGCCCCCCATCCAGAGACCCAGACATGTGCCCTGACTGGGAATTAAACCAGTGACCTTTCTTTTTGCTGAACACGCCCCAAACAACTGAGCCATATCCATCAGGGCAGAATTTCTTTTTTATGAGATTTAGGCTTTTACAAAATGAGGAAAGTATGAAACTTCTTTTTCTTCATCTTGCCACTCAAAAATATTACCTGAGGCAAGGTATCACAAAGCCTGGCTTTTTAATTAATCAGTAAGAAGTGAAAATTTCAATAATGACAAACAATTTAATATTTCACTATACAATTTTACCATGTATATTTTTATTGGATTAAAACCAATAAACCTTTCTGCCCTCAAAAGTGATATTTCTGTTAGATAGCACTAAATTCTGAAATATGCCAGACAAAATAAAACAAAAGATATTTTTAGAATTGGACAAGGAAATAATCAATGTTAAAAAATCCTCACTCAGTACAGTACTGCTGCATGAGTCATCAAAAGTCCTGTAGCTCCTTAATTTTTGTAAGCTGTACTTTTTACTCTGCTTCCAGAATCTTTGTCATGCGCTCCATGTTGTTTATTCTCTCTGCACTTGTATGTCTCTCTGGCCATACAGAGACACACAAGGAGTAAGATGCAAACTCCCACTAGGGGGTTTGTAATGGGCTGACAGACAGAAATGGGGAGGGGTGGAGAAGTGCTGAGGACGCCAGTGTGTGAGTTGCCCTGGCAACCAGGACAACATGCTCGGGACACAGTAAGAAGAGGCACGGAGGTCTGGTGCCAAAAGCTGGGGAGGTAATTGGATGCGAGGGGCAGAGCCTCATGTCTACTTCCGCTGTGCAGGAGATTGTGGGGGCAGTTTTAAGTAAACAGAGTGCGCGGAAAAGGCATGTTTTTGCTTCCCCATTCTTGGATCCGCAACTTAGTGTCTGAGGTGCCTGAGCTGGGGGGCCTTGCCCGGAGGATTGCGTTCTTCAGGATCTGCCTGTCTGGGTTCCAGTAAGAGCGTTAGGCGGGAGGCTCAAACTGGTTGGCTCAGAAAGTGTGGCTGTCTGGCAAGCCCTGTGTCCCCTCCCCAGATAAGAAGCCGTGGTGGCTGTCGCCTGCCTGCCCGCAGCCCTGTGGGGTTTGGCCCCTGCGCAGCCAGGGACAGGCCCTGCGCCCCTCCCCAAGCACTCCAGGGCTGATCAGCAGCACTTGCAGGGCGCTAGGCTGGTCAGGTGAGGGAGGAGGCGGCTGGGGCTGGCAGGTCCAGGAGGCGCATGGCCAGGCTGCAAGGCCCGTGCCTCTCCCTGAGCACAAACCCACAGGAATCCACCACAGCAACCACCTGTTTGCTTGCATGCTCTTTTGAGGAGAGGGGAGTTCTTCAAGAAACCTGCTATGCATATTTTAAATAAAAAATTCCTTTTTCCTTTCCACTGGACTTTGTCTCCAGAGTTTTTGCCTAGGGGTGGCAAGTGGCAGGACCCCACAGGTTGTCCCATTGCAATTTGACATTAGCAGGGCTCAGGTATGGAAGCAGAAAAGCACTAGTCTTATCTTTCTGGTCTTATCTTCCCGGTTACCCCACAACTGCCTTTAGTTTAGGCACAGCCTAAAATGTATTGCATGCTCCTACAATAACGCTGGTCTTTGGTATCCTATTTGTGGCTTGCATAGTAAGTATGGTGGCAGTTTTAAATGTTCAAAACCCACATTACTCTCTTGGTGTTATACTTCACCCATAATTATCAATTAGGCTCTGTTTCTTCTCCATTCGACCATCCCACACTTAGTTATATGGAGGGTCACAGAGTTGTCACTATCTGGTTTGAAATTTTTAGAGCACCCAGCAAGAGGTCTCCGCATTAATAAAAGGTTATTCCAATTTTCCGTTTAGCATCCTATGAGAGCCTGTACAATTTTCTCAGAAATGCAGATGGGAACTAGGTTGGTTGTGAAGCGGGGCGGAGTGAGTGCTATGGATTGGAGTGAGAAAAAGAGAAGGAAGTTTTCAGAACTAAAAATAATCAGGACGAGGTTACTTTTCTCCACCAAATATAAATGTGAAGAAAAAGATAATTTTTTTTAGTGAGTCAGATATTGACTCATTTCTTCTTATATCCATTGGCTTGAGATTATCAAAAAATCAACAGTGAAAAAAAAATAAAAGAACACTTTATGTGCCTTTTCCAATAAACAATGGAATGCTATTTCAAAGATAAATGTAGAACCAAGGACTGTATATGATAATTAACTGCACCTGAATGGAAAAAAAATGGATTTGAATGTAAATGTAAAACATAAAATAAAATAAAGGTGGGACTGATTGTTCCACCCAAAATAAGCCAAGCTGAATATCTTTGTCTTTAGTCACTTTCTTTTTATTTTCTATAGCGTAATTCTCCTTTTCACATTCTAAACTTGTGTTAGTTTTAATTTACTCGAGGATAAAGGAATTTCCTTCTACGTGCAAACTTCATTAACACTAGTGCAAACCGAAAAGAGAAGATGCTGAGGCCTATCACAGATGTATTTGATGACTGATTTAAATAACATCTCAATGATGTATATGAAATGCTACCACCTAACCTGCCAATGGGGCATAAAGCAGTCTGCACTTTTTGCTTCATAAAAGCAGACTTGATAGATGTGGACAATCTCATTTTCAAACTGTACCTTTGAATTCCTTTTAATACCAAAAATACTGAAAATAAATGAAGGGAAGTGCAGCACAGCGCTATTTGCAGGCAAATGCAGGATGTTCTGAAGTAATTATGATTCAGCAGTCATAAAGAAGGGTGTCCAAGAAACAGTCACATCTAATAACAGAATCATTTCCGAATAAATCCCTAGAGGTCAAAGACATGTCCTTTGCCTCCAAAATGTTTACTCAGTTTGTAATTGTTCCACCAATCAGTCTTAACATCCTTAAAAAATGCAAAATTTAAAAGGCTACAATTTATAGCTATATAAGTTGCTAGAAACAATAACATTTTAAATGATGACAATGATACTGCAACACTTTTTTTTGAAAGTCAGTATTTCTACTTAGGTAAAGTGACCAAAGGTAACACAAGGATATTAAGAACAATTCCATCATCAGTGAACACGATTTGAAAAATTAAAAAAAACTAAGAGTTTTCAAAGAGAGATGAAAATGAAATACTTCATGAGCCCTAAAGAGATTTTATTGATCTAAATAAAAATAGAATAAATTTAAAAATTTCCATCAGTAGTTTTTTTAGAAGTTCTGAAATCACAGAGCTAACAGTTATTGATAATTGCTTATAATACCACTGGGATGGACATTTAGAGTAGCAGGAAAAAATTAAAATATTTCACTAATATTAAACAATTTTATCAATAAAATTGTATCAAATCTGATGATTTTCAAATATAGGCATAAAGTTTTTCAACTAAATCTTGAGAAGTATTAGGTAAGAAATAGCGCAGGCATGTTATAGAATCCAATGCACTTGCTGTTTCTTTCTTTTTTTTTTAAACTATATTTTATTGATTATGCTGTTACAGTTGCCCCACTTCCCCCCCTTCTTTCCCCCCACCCCCTTACCCCCCTTTCCCCTCCCTTTAGTTTTGTCCATAGGTCATACACATAAGTCCTTCTACTCCTGTACTTCCTATACTATTCTAACCTCCCCCTGTCTGTTGTCTATCTCCCATTTATGCTACTTATTCTGTGCCCCATTCCCACCCTCTCCCCCTACCACTCCCCTGTTGATATTCCTCCATACCTCATATAACTCCCTTCAACATTTCATACAATAAAGGCTGGGTGATGATGAACTTCTTGAACTTGACCTTATCTGCAAAGCACTTTCTCTGCCCTTCCATTCGAAATGAAATCTTTGCTGGATAGAGTATTCTTGGATGTAGGTCCTTGCCTTTCATGACTTGGAACACCTCTGTCCAGCCCCTTCTTGCCTGCAAGGTCTCCTTTGAGAAATCAGCTGACAGTCTTATGGGGATTCCTTTGTAGGTAACTGTCTCCTTTCCTCTCACTGCTCCCAAGATCCTTTCCTTATTTTTGACCTTGGGTGATGTAATCATGATGTGTCTTGGTGTGTTCCTCTTTGGATCCAACTTCTTTGGGACTCTCTGAGCTTCCTGGACTTCCTGAAAGTCTATTTCCTTTGCCAGCTTCGGGAAATTCTCCATCATTATGTGTTCAAATATTTTTTTTCAATTCCTTGGATTTCTTCTTCTCCTTCTGGCAGCCCTATGATCCGTATGTTGGGACGTTTACAGATGTCTTGGAGGTTTCTGAGCCCCTCTTCCATTTTTTGAATTCTTGTTGCTTCCTTCTTTTCTGGTTGGATGTTTTTTTCTTTCTGCTGGTCCACTCCGTTGATTTGAGTCCCAGTTTCCTTATCTCTATTGGTTCCCTGCAGATCTCTCCTCATTTGTTCAAGCAAGTTCGTTAATTTTTCATCGAATTCTGAAAGCATCCTTATTACAAGGGATTTGAATTGTG
>PVJI01034830.1:0-10273 GCA_004026765.1 Micronycteris hirsuta | reverse complement strand
CGCTCTTCCGATCTCCTCCCCCTGTCTATTTTGTACCTACCATTTATGCTTCTTATTCCTTGTACCTTTTCCCCCATTCTCCCTCCTCCCCCTCCCTGCTGATAACCCTCCATGTGATCTCCATTTCTGTGATTCTGTTCCTGTTCTAGTTGTTTGCTTAGTTTGTTTTGGGTTTTGCTTTCTCTAGGTTCAGTTGTTGATAGTTGTGAGTTTGTTGTCATTTTAGTGTTGATATTTTTGATCTTTTTCTTAGATAAGTCCCCTTAACACATCATATAACAAGGGATTGGTGACGAAGAACTCCTTTAACTTGACCTTATCTGGGAAGCACTTTAGCTGCCCTTCCATTTTAAATGATAGCTTTGCTGGATAGAGTCATCTTGGATGTAGGTCCTTGCCTTTCATGACTTGGAATACTTCTCTCCAGCCCCTTCTTGCCTGCAAGGTCTCTTTTGAGAAATCAGCTGACAGTCTTATGGGAATTCCTTTGTAGGTAACTGTCTCCTTTTCTCTGGCTGCTTCTAGGATCCTTTCCTTATTTTTGATCTTGGGTAATGTAATTATTACATGCCTCGGTGTGTGCTTCCTTGGGTCCAACTTGTTTGGGACTCTCTGAGCTTCCTGGACTTCCTGGAAGTCTATTTCCTTTGCCAGATTGGGAAGTTCTTCTTTTTTCAAATAAGTTTTCCATTTTTTGCTCTTCCTCTTCTCCTTCTGGCACCCCTATAATTCAAATGTTGGAATGTTTAAAGTTGTCCCGGAGGTTCCTAAGCCTTTCCTCATTTTTCTGAATTCTTGTTTCTTCGTTCTGTTCTGTATGAATGTTTATTTCTTCCTTCTGGTCCAAACCATTGATTTCCTTGTTTCTTTCCTTTCACTGTTGGTTCCCTTTATTTCACTTAACATAACCTTCACTTCTCCCTCTATTTTGCAACCATACTCAACCAATCCTGTAAGCTTCCTGATTACCAGTGTCTTGAACTGTGCATCTGATAGGTTGGCTATCTCTTCATGGCTTAGTTGTATTTTTGGTGGAGCTTTGCTCTGTTCTTTCATTTGGGGCATTTTTTTTTTCTTGGTGCACCTGTTACATAGTAAGGGAAGGAGCCTTAGGTGTTCACTAGGGCGGGGTAACCTACTCACTGTGTTGTAACACCATATGTGGGGGAGGGGTCCAAGAGGGAACAGAGCCACTTGCCCTGCTCTCTGCCAGCTCTCAGTCACTTCCCCCACTACCCACAAGCAAATTGGGCCCTTCTGGTGCTGATTCCTGGGTGGGCAGGTTTGTGTACATTCTAGGACCCTGTGGGTCTCTCCAGTGAACTCTCCTGTGAGGATAGGAGTTTCTCCCGACACCTCAACCCTCAGATTTTTTCAGCCAGAGGCTTTGAGGCTTTATTTCCGGTGCTGGAACCCTGGGTTGCGCGGTCTGTCTCACTCCCTAGTTGTTTCTCCTGGTTTATCTGCACATGAATGTGGGACCACCCACCCTGGACCCCCAGCCACCGCCTTGCCACGAGTCCTCTCCACCCCGGCTGCCCATCCCTACCCCTCCTACCAGTCTGCATGAATATTTCTTCTTTAACTCCTTGGTTGTCAGACTTCCATACAGTTCGATTTTCTGTCAGTTCTGGTTGTTTTTTGTTTTTAAATTTGTTGTTGTCCTTCTTTTGGTTGTACGAGGAGGCACAGCGTGCCTACCTACGCCTCTATCTTGGTCAGAAGTCGTATTTGTTGAATGAATGGAATCAGCACAGATTGCCTAACCGTGGTTCGTGCCAGCCACGCAATAACCACCTGCACCCCTGACCAAAGGTGCCCATGAGGTTTCACCCTCCAAAAGAAGGCAGACTCAGGAGAGCACAGACCGTTACATGAAGTTCAAGAACAGGCACGTCTACTCCCTGGCGCCAGAAGTCGGAGCTGCCGTGCCACCTGGGGAGTGCTCACACATGAACACTTAAGTTCTGGGCACCTTACACCATGGAAGTTACTCCTCACCTCAGAAGTTAGGGAAATTGCAATAATTGTAAAGTGTGCCTGAGTCCCACAAGCCTGTATACACAGGATTAAATTGCATAAGAACACAAACACAGGAATGAGAGGGTGTAAAACCTGGTGAAGTCCGACTTAGCCCGTGCTTCCGTGACAGGGTTGCACCAATGGGATTTCCTGGTTTTGATTTTGTATCAGAGCTTCGCAAAATCTTCCCTTTGTGGGGAATGTAGTTCAGACTCTCCCCATATACTGTTTTTGCAACTTCCTGTAGGTCTATAATTAGCTTCAAAAAAAAAGTTTTTTAGGAAATGTAAACATGAGGAATGTGTTCAGGAGGTCAGAACCAGATCTTTATTTGTGTAATGTATTATAAACCCGAGTGAGAATGCAACATACTCCAGTCATCCAGGTTGAACTCTGAAAGATAAGGTGGGCATGATTTATAAACTCAGAGAACTTAGTCTGTGTGGGAGAGTTATTAATCCGTAACAAGGTTAACTGATGCTCGTGTAAAGAGGCATGGCAAAAAGAATAATAGGGGGGAAACCATAAATGTTGCATGAAGTAGTAATTTCGTATCTCAGTGCTGTCTGACTTTCCTTCCTCACCCCAAGATGGACGGATTTTCATGGTCATTATCCAATCCTGTGCCCCTCTGAGGCAAAGACTTGTTTTTACTTATTTTTAGAATATGCAATCAGCTTCTAACATTTCTAAATATTATCAATTAATCTCTTGGCTTCTGTACTTGATATTTCAAATGAAATAAAAACCAAATGGAAAAAAGTAGGCCGGAATCAGAGAAAATGGTACAAGAGCAGGAAAGTCAGGTGATTCAGTAAGACGAAAGCTTGCATATCTGTCCGTCTGTCTGTCTGCCTGTCTCCTCAGCTCATTCCCAGAGTAGGCACATGGTATGTACTTGTTGAGTAAGTGATGCCTCAGTTGGACATGTGCCCTTGGCCTCACCGGCTGGTGAGGGCACCAGGCTTGTTGGGTGCCCTAAGCCTGGTACCACAAGTGGTACCACAGAGGCCCTGCTGAGCCCTTCATGGCCCCGCTCCTGCAGCGGGGAAGGACGTGGGGGAAGGGAAGACAGCGTGTGCTCCTCCCCTGGGGAGGCCTGGCCTGGGCACCGGCTGCTTGGGGCGGCCTCGGGCCTGTAAGGACACCATGCTTCCGTGAGGGTCTCCTGATACAATAAAAGATTATCAGCTAAATAAAACAAGAAGTGACTGGGGCCACTATGCCCTGTTGGATTGAAATCGTGTGAGCAAAGTGGTTTTCTCCAGGAGATTTATTTCCTGCGCTGGCTTCAGGCAGCCAGCCCATTCGGAAAGAGCAGGGCTGGTCTCCCTCCATTTGGGGGAGGGGCGCAGGCTTTTATTTAATCTTCCAATGAGCTGGAACTGGGAAGACAGCGTGAATGGACATTAATTCTGAAACAAATTATTAAAGCGCGATCTGGGATTCCGGGAAAGCCATCCACCCCCTGCCTCTCTGCCACTTCCCCTCACCGCAGCTGTGAAGTCCCTCCTCTCCCCTTGAAGCCCAGCATCAGGCCACCTGGGTCTCCCTTTCAGGATGAGGAGAAAGGCCTGGAATTGACCCACACGCAGGGCCTGACTGCACTGCCCATGCCCTCGGGCCTAGGCCATCTGCCCGCCTGGACTTTGACCCCCTAGAAGGACCCCCACGTTTCTTGTTCCCTCATTACCTGTATTTGCCCTCAAGGATGGCCTAGGCAAAGATGGCCACCATTTCGCTCATGGGCTTGACCGCCAGCTGCCGGCACCACAGGCACCTTCGCCACCCTGGACCTCCGAGCCCCCTCCTCACACCCAGCCCAGCCCAGGCCAGTGTGGAGGTGGCTCTCCCCTGGCTGTCTGGCCTCCCACACCCCACGTCCAGGTCCTTCTCTTCCTGAGCCAGCCCAGGCCCTGCTCCTCTCAGGGGAAAGAGATCTGGAATTCAAGTGGTGGCTCAGAAAGCGTAGTCTGGGGGTCCTGGGGCCTCTGGCCCGGCCTTCTTGACACAGAGAAAGGTCAGACCCCGCAGCCCTGGAGGCCAGACTGGGAGAGGGGGCAGCCATTGGTGAGTGCCTGCTGTGAAGAGGGTACACCGGGCGTGGCGTGGCACACAGAGGGACGAACTGAGTCAGCTGGGCGCTGCGGTGAGCTCGGGGGGCTTCCAGATAGGACCCCTGACGTAGGCATTGAAGGAAGAGAAGGGTATACCCGCTGGCCCAGGACATTCTGGGTGAAGGACATAGCGTTTGCACAGGTCTGCTGGTAGAACATGTACTGGCACGTCTAAAATCTGCAGTAATAATAACAGTTCCAGCTTATCAAGCACACACTGTGTGCCATGCCAAGTACTCCACATCTGTCCTCTCATTCCAGTCTCTCCAACAACCCTACAAGGAGGCAGGAATTACCATTATTCCCACTTTACAGGTGAGGAGACTGAGGCTCAGAGAGGCCCAGTTGCTCAACACAGAGCCAGCCTGTCTGCGGGGGAGCCAGAATTTGAACCCAGGTCTCTCTGACGAGAGACAATGCTCTTCGGCCTCCCCTGGACCAGGTCCAGGCTTCCACGACCGGCCCATGTGGAGGAGGACCACAGGCTTCGAACCCAGGTCTGCTCTGCTGACCGAGACACCAGGGCTCCTGGGGCCCAGCAAAGCCACCTGACCTGGCCCTCTCTTCTTCCCTGGTCCCTTCCTGTCCCTCTGAGACAAAGCCCAAATTCCTTCCTGTGGCCCAGGGTCCTGCACGCTGTCTCCTGCAGGCCTTACCTGCCTCCGTCCCCACCACTCACCCCCTCTCACCATGGCCTGCCTCCTTCTCCTCAAAAATGACGTCCTTCCTGCTTCGGGACCTGCATCTGCCTGGCTGGTCCCTCTGTCTAAACTGTCCCTTTGGACCCCTCATTGTCTCACCCTTGAGGTCCCAGCTCCAACACACCCAGTGGAGATCAGGCCCTGCTACAAGCTCTTGAACTTGTTAAAGTCAAATAACGTGTAATGAGAGTCCAGACTTGGGGCCCCCAGGAGGCAGGGCCCCAGCGCTCAGCATGGACCCCAGCAACAGCGGGTGCTCAATAAGTGACTATTGTAGCATAAAGAGAAGCGCCAGCCCCCAGCCCTACAATGTCCCTCAAACCCTCCCCACGTCTGTCCTCTGTGCCCAGCCCTGCTGGGGGCACGGGGCCAGGGGAAGAACCAGTGGACCTGCCCCCAAGGAGCACAATCTGATGGACGGTGGGGTGAGACAGGCCAGGAGAAGGGAAGGCTCCACGGAAGGGGGTGGGGGCTTGTGCTCCCCCCTCACCTCCCTCCATAACTTCCCGGAAGCAGCAACATCGGACAGTTGCCAGGGACGGGATCCAGACAGGGCGAGAACCAGGTACGCGGTCAAATAGAAGTCGTCATTCTCTGTTTCTCCGATGGGAAGAAAGTACATTTTTCTTCAAACTAGGCAATAAAAACAATGGAAAAAAAACAAGTATTTGGGAAGAATTGAATGTAATCAAGCCGCCTCTCTCCAGCTGGTGGGGTGCTTGCCTCCCTGCTGGAGCAGTTTGCTCAGGTCAAACGTTGCCTCATCGGGACTCAAACGTCTTCCTCCCTTTGTCCGGGGCAGAACGCAGTCTTTCCTGGTCGCTGCAATTATCTGAAAATTGTGGGTGTAAAAGAGGCCACACGCTAAACCCGACCAGCTCGGGGGAGGCCTGCGTGGTGGGCCCCACAAACTCAGGGACACAAAAACCCCTCACTAGAACTGAGTGATGGCAGACCGTCACGCACATCCTAGGCCTGTAGCTTCCTTGACAAAGGTCAGTCTTTGCCTGGAGTGAGCCTGTCTACTGTCTTTTTGCATCTAGGTTAACAAACCTTTGAAATGTCACAGTAACCCTGGATGGTGTAGCTCAGTGGATTGAGTGCTAGCCTGCAAACCAAAGGGTCGCCAGTTTGATTCCCAGTCAGGGCACATGCCTGGGTTGCGGGCCAGGTCCCCAGTAGGGGGCGCACAAGTGCAACCGCACATGATGTTGCTCTCCTTTCTCCCTCCCTTCCCCTCTAAAAATAAATTAAATAAATAAATAAATAAAGTCTTTAAAAAAAATAGGAAAGCAATGTCTCAGTTACCCCCCTTGTCCAGACCCCTCAGGGCACAGCCTCCCACTAAACCACCAGCCAAACCACCGGCCACAGAGCCCCTCACTGCTGTCTTTTTTTTTTTTTTTTTTTTAGATTTTTTTTTTAAATTTATTTATTTTCTGAGAGAGAGGAGAAGGGAGAGAGAAAGAGCAATGTATGGTTGCCTCTCACATGGCCCTCATTGGGGACCTGGCCCGCAACCCAGGCATGTGCCCCGACTGGGAATCGAACCGGGACCCTCTGGTTCCCAGCCCGCGCTCAATCCACTGAGCTACACCAGCCGGGCCCCTCACTGCTGTCTTGATCCCTGAGTACCATCTCCAGGTGTGGTAAAGGTTCGATGTGATCTGTACCCACCGACGTGAAGCAAGTGTGTGTCTCTCTATTTTGCCTCTTTGTCCGATCCCAGACAGCCCCACTTTGCTCCCTCCCTCCCCCTTAATCTACCGCCCACACACTTCACGGAGGCCTCCTTAGTCTCCTCCTTGATTCCAACGTAGGAAACAAGCAGCAAAGCCGCCGCTCTCCGGAGTATTTCCTCATGCCGCGGATTTTGTTTCCTGGCAGCTGTGGTCAGTGTGGCTCAAATCAACTCTTATAAGACTTTTTCTTAGACTGGATGTTCTTTCCTGAACAAAGGGATGACAGAATCCCAGCATCCCTCTATTCTCCGGGTCCCTCTCAGGGCCGGGGAGGCCGCGCCCCGCCCCTCCCTGGGTCCGAGGGCCCCAGGAGGGTTGTTGGAGACACAGGCAGCCCAGAGGGTGGTGACAGCGATGATGGCCCCACTCCAAAGACACTGGTCCTTCCACGCTTGTGGGAACAACACCTGAGTGATGAGCGAGGACGGGCCAGTCTTGGGTGGGGCTGAGCAGAGCTTCCTGGAGAGCCAGATACAGGCTGGACGGGGCTTCCCGAACAGGCACTGATGATAAAGTCGTGGCTGACTGGGGCCTGGCCTGCACTGGGTACCATCCCCTGTGGTGCCACAGGCCCCTGAGGTGGGTGATCCCACCACCCTGTAAATTAGGGAGCTGGGGAGAAAAGAGGGTGGGATCCTCCTGCGGGTACAGGACCAGGAGAGAGGGGAGCCCTGATTCAGACCCCGCACCCCAGGCTCCGCACCGCTCTGCCAGACCCTGTGTTCAGGGGCGCCAGGGCCGGGAGAAGCCCGTCCACCCAGCACATGAGGATTAGGGATGCAGAGGGACAGAAGTCAAGGGGCAGAAAGGGCCCCGTAGGTGGGTTAGGGGCCAGGACTTGGTTCTAAGCCAGGGAGGCTCACGGTCATGTTCGGGTTTAAGAGCTCCCTGCTGTCCTGTGGAGAGCGGCTCAGCAGGGAGGAAGCTGAAGACTGCCAGGACAGGAAGAGGCAGAGGGTGGCCAGAGAGAGAGAGAGAAGGGGTGAGGAGGGAGGAGTGGTCAGGACATCTCACGGATGTGACAACAGTCACTGAGCTGGCAGGGCCCTGGGCGGGGGGCCCAGAGCATTCCCCCCCACCGTGGGTACAGCCCCGCAGTTTCCCTGCCTCCTCCAGGCCTCCCTCTCTCCTGCAATCCTGGTTCCTTCTCACCGGCTGGAGGAGGGGGCTCTGCACCCACCCGGGAAACTGCAGCCCCCACCCTGATCCGGGAGAGGCAAGAGTGGGGATCCCCACCTCTGCCACTGCCCTCCTTCAATCCTGCAGCCCCTCACTGTGTGTGTGCCGCGGGGGGGGGGGTCTCCTGGTCTCTGAAAATTGGGAGAAAGTCCACATTTCCTGTTTTCTGTCACTGAGGACCCCAGGCTCTGGCTGCCGCAAGGCAGTCCCCTTCCCTTCGCACCTCCTCCTCTACTCACATCCCCCCCCCACCCCAGGTGCAGCCGCCTCATCCTGCCCGCTCTGCTGGACCAGCACACCTGACCCAGGCAGGGCTTGCTTCCCTCTAAACCCCCTCAGCCACCCCCCAGCCCTCCCAGGGCAGAGTCCACGAAGGGCAGCTGCTTAGGAAATGCGTGGATTCTGGCAAGAACTGGAAAGGACCTGAAAGTCCCCAGCTAGAAAACCTTCAGCTAACCAACATTCACCGTCTCCAAGGCCCTTTCTTCAGCTGCAGGTTTGGGGAGAGTCAATCCCACCCGCCCCCACACACACACCCCTCAAGGGGCCCCAAGCCTCCTTGCGCCTGGAGTCAGGAAAGCTCTGGAGACCAGAGGCCCAGTGCATGTTTAAGAGGATGCCAAACAAAGACACACACGCACGTGCACACACACGTACTCGCCTCCCCTCCTTCAACTAGAGATTGTGACCCATTCAGAGGGCCTGGAGGTGGGAAATCGATGGAGGCGGAAGAGACGCCCCCGTACCTCTGCCCGCCCTTGCCCACTGCCCCGTGCCTGCAGCTCCCGGCCCGGGTCCTTCCCGGCGGTCCCACCAGGCCTGCAGGGGAGGAGGGGCAGGAACAAAGGAAGAGTCCCCAGCCCAGCCGCACACGCGTGCCAGCACTGGCCCCACCTCTCACAGCCATGCACACCACAGGCAGGTCTCCCTGCTGACACACAGCCCAAAGCAAGTCCCTGTTCCCGCCCGTGGCCGCTCTCACGTCGCGAGTGGATCTGCACTCGCGGCCACACTGCCGCCAGGACCACCGCGCACACCCGCGGCGCCGCGCACTGGAAGGCCCCGGGTGCAGGGGCCCGCATATCTGCAGCATTCTTCGCCAAGGTCCTGCGGTGGTGGCAGCTGCGGGGACCGTGGTCTGAGGGGGAGGGGGAGGTGTTGCGGGAGCTCGCGGGCCTGCCCGTCTGATACCCGCGTGTCCGTCTGGGCCTGGGCCTCGGCCTCGGCCGGCCCGGGTGAGACCCCCCGGCCCCAAACACGTGCGGGGGTCTCCGCCGACCGCTGGAGCGACAGCCACGGTGACGGACGCGCGGGACCGAGAACAGCCAGGACACCCGCAGCGGAGCCCGCGCCCTTCGCGCTCCGGCCCCGCGCCGCCCGAAGGCCCGGCCGCAGGAGCCGCCAGGGAGCTCCAACCGCAGCCTCGTGGCGCCACCTGCGGTCCGGATCGCGCAGGCTTCCCGGCCCGGGGCGTCGAGGGAGCGGCTCCGCGGTGGAGCTGAACGGTCTCTAGCTTTATCCCTCTCTTCCTCTCTCGGGGGTGCCTTGAGAGACACCGTTCTGCCCCCACCCAGTCACAGCAGACAGCCCTCCAAAGTCCCCGCGCCCCTCCCGGGACTCAGCCCCGGTTTTAAGGCGCAGAGTTTTAAGGATGGGTAGGAGTCGGTCATCAGCGAATGCGGGCAGGGGTATTCGGGGGAAGATGTGGGGCCTAGGGGCCTGGGCGAGCTTGGCGAGTTCCCTCGTACCCCGGTCGTTAAGAGTATGGGCTTGGACACTCCGTAGGCTTGGGTCCCAGTCCCAGCCCTGCTGTGTGTGACCTCTGGCAGGTGACACGACCTTTCTGACCCTCCATTTCCTCCTCTGTGAAATGAGAGTGACGATGCTCTCCTAGACATAGGGCACTTTCAGGGCTGGCACCGGTGGGACTCGCAGATGCCCGGGAGGGAAGACCAGGCTATTGATAAGGAGCAGTTGGGGACAAGAGCAAAGAATGACATGGTTGGGGAGGTCATCGGTGGTCGGACAGACGGTGGAGGGACCTTGAACATCAAGCTTAAGAACTGCTTTTTGCTGAGGGCCGTGGGAGGTAAGGAAGGGCTTGGAGAAAAGTTCCAAATGTGATCCACGTTTTAGAAGGTGCCCCCCGGGCAGGGGCTGCGGGGCCCTTCAGGCAGGGTCGGGGCAAGGCCCCTGATCTCTCACCCCAGCACACCCCTGCCCCTGCACCGCCCATTCCCAGACCTTCTCTGTGAGGCTGGGAAGCTGCCCTGATGCTGAGGCTGAGCCAGGGTTGGGGAGGGGACGGGCTGCAGCCCCTTCTCCCACCACCCCAGACACCCCAGGGCCATGCACCTGCACCCCCGTGACCTGGCCTCTGTTCTCCTCAAAGCCACCCTTTCCCCCCACCACATGCAGACACACTCCGCAGTCCCCATTACTGAGCAGGGACAGGCGGCACTGCCATAATTTCTATTTCCTTCTGAATAAATGCTCCCCGACCTGCTCCCAC
>PVJI01034829.1:0-10146 GCA_004026765.1 Micronycteris hirsuta | reverse complement strand
TTCCTGTGTAAAGGGAGGTACTAGGGCTTTGTCTGGGCTTAGAGTAGAAACTGGGCCTGGGACAGATGTGGAGCTAGCCAGAACTTCTGATCATGGCACAAAGGGGAAAAAACACTACCATAACCTCAGTGAAGCCAAGGTAGAGACCTAGAAACTAATTCATAGCATTAAATCAAAGAGCAATGAACCTAGAATAGCTGTATCAGTGAAGATTCTGCAAAAGCAGATAGGCAAGATGTGATGCATACTTTGAGAAAATGAGTAGGAAGTAGAACCAAGTGAGACTCTGACTTGATGGTGCTCACATTAGGAGGGAGCATTTCACAGAGTCTCTGTGTCACAGCAGTGGATGGGGAGAACACTGTTTTGAGGGTCACTCTTGTTAACACACTTGATATATGCTAGATAATATTAATATTCTGAAAATTATTCCTAATATTAATACAAATAGGTAGGCATGTCGTGTAAGAGAGTTTGCTCAAATATAAGGAACTAAATTATTGATGTGAATTGACCATGCAATCCTCAAAGTTCATTCAACCCTTCTTACTAACAAGGTCCTCATGGTGTGAAACCCTACTCTGATGTAATCAGTCTTCCAGCTACTCTGAGGAAAATATTTGTGTTTGTGTCTGAATTCAATAAATAATGGGTTCACCTTCCCTAACCTACTTTTAAAAACTGATTCCTGATGATTTTGTTTTTAACTTTTTAAGCCTCTGCTGTATTCAGGCTAATTTCCAAATTCATTTGGCATATTTCTATCTTTAATTTCTTTCATACCACATGTCATTTTCTTTCTCCATTAAATCTTATGCTAAGCTTCAAGACTGAGCTCAAATCTTAGTTTAGATACAATCACCTCTGGACTATTAGGAAAATTGTCAGTTTAAAAATATTTATTAATTATTCATATTTTGTCTTTTAATATGCACATCACTTTATTTTTTATTATTGTTCAAGTACAGTTGTCTCCATTTTCACCCCACCCACCCTGGAAACTACCCCCTTTGGCTTTGTCCCTGTGTCCTTTATACATGTTCCTTGATGGCACCTTCCCTATTTTCCCTCATTATCCTTCTTCCCCTCCCCTCTGGTTACTTTCTTGAAATATTGTATTTGTAAAGTTCAGGAACTCAGTATCTATACATCCTCATCCTCTCACCCCTGCTCCCTACTCATCCATGTTACAGTGGCATATGATACATTTCCAATAAATATTCATCATATTAAATTCAATAAAGTCACTTTAATAAAAATTCAGTTATGTATTCTTTTGCTAGTTTGAAGATCAGAAAAGTAAAATTTGGGGAGGTTTAGTGGCATCTCCAAGTCGCAGAGAGTTGTTCATTTGTGTATGGATTACACACTTGGCTATAGGCATTCTGGGAGCCAAATACAAGAGTAATGTTAGGAGACCAACTCTTTCTTATGGAGATTTTAACTTAATCTCACTGTTTAAAGTCCTGTAGCTCTTTATTTCTGCAGTTGGGCAGGGCTTAATGTATTCTAGATTATTAAATCAGGAGATGCATTACTACCAGAACATAGAGAAGTTTGCTCTGGGGCCATTTAATTTATTTAGAAAGAAACTTTTTTTTTTTTTTTTGCCTAGAGGATATGTGCTTGGCTGCTGTGAATACCATATTTTAAGGAGAAGGTGAGAGAATGTTTGATTGATCAAGAGGCATGTTTACTATTAATTCCTTAGTCTTACATTCTTGATGTATGAGCTGTGAGCTTCTCTAACAGTTTTATTGGATAGATCTTTATACACATGGTTTTTTATGCTTCAACTTATCTTTCTCTGCTTCACCAGACCTCATCATCCAATGCTTTCCATCTATAATGAATGTGTTAGTATCTCTTGCTTACTAATATATTTAAATTTCCATCATCATTTTAATATGGTCATTATTAGGAAGTAAAATAAAGATGTTTGGTCATTTGGCCATCTTTAACCATCCACAGATTAGTGACACTGAATTCAAAGAGTTTTAAAACCAGTGTGTTCTACCTTTGCTCAAACTATTCACCCTTCCCCTAATGCCTCCCAGTGGTTTATGCAAGCAATATTTATTTTCTTTAAAATTCATATTTAATCCAATACTCTTCAAAATGTATAACTCAATTATCCCTGTGGAGACCTAATGTCTCTATTTCTCTAAATCCCACAGCATGTTTTCTTAATCTCTATTACTGCATTTACAATAATTGGCTTTATTACTGGAATCATTTATACATCTCTGACTCCCCAATTAGACTCCAAGCTCCAGGACCCAGGGGCCCATGCCTTTTTAATCTTTATATTCCCAACGGTATTTTGCCTATAGGAGATATTAAATGTCTGTTCAATTGAATTAAATTACTTTGTTCTAATTGCTATTTTTATTTCACTTATTTATGTCTAATAAGTATTTAATTTGTTTGTTTTTTGAGTAGAAACACTAATGTAATCTTTTCTTAAAGGTCTTTGGTTTTCCAAATCTAACATTCTGTGCCTAAACTCCTATGCCTGTTAAATTACCTGAATAAGAAAACTCAAAACACATTATGACAGAAAGAGCAATAAAAGCCATGGTTAGGACATGATTCACACAGACATTGAAATCAGACACACCAACATTCTAATCTGACTTAACCTCTTATTTGTTGTGTCACCTAGGGCAAATCATTAAACTTTTCTGAATTTTAGTTTCTTCATCAGTAAAATGAGTATACTAATCCCTCCTGCTTGTGGTTCTTAAGACTAAATGACTTTGTGAATTACAGTCTTTCAAGCACTGAACAAATCCTAGTTGTTATTATTCCTGTAAAACTTTGACATGGTAAATGTACTCTCATAGTCTCTTCCCTGTTCTCAATCCCCAGCACAGGGCCTACCACATAGTAGGTACTTACTATATATTTGCAAAATAGGTGCTAAATATATATTAGATACTTACTATATATCTGCAGAACAAAAAAATGTGGAGGGAGGAAAATAACTAAATTATATGATGCAAATATTCCATATCTCCAACAAATGGAAATTCTTCTATCTACATAAAGGTACATTCTACAGTATTATCATGCTTATAAATAATTCTTTTCTTGGCATAAAATAAAAGTATATGTCTTTCCTAATGTATGAGTTCATATTAATCAAAAAATAAGAATAAGTTTTACAATATTCATCAAGTGCACAATAAATGGAATGAATATTCCTTGTCTTTCCTGAGACATATAGATTCAAATGTGTTCAAGTCCATAAACTGAATTAATGTTATAGATATAAACAAAGTTGTGTTTTTTTCTTCACTTTCTTAAAAACACTAGCGCTGGGGAAAACAAGAAAGATAAATTATTTAAATCTGACATTTTTCCTTATTTCAGTGTTGTGCTATATCCACTTTACTTATCAGTTTTAAAACCCCACTGAGGCATGACATGATAGTCAGATGAAAGGAATGCCAGTTCAGAAAGGCTCACTTGGTGGGTTAGCATCAGACAATGGAGAAATGCATAGCGTGACTGTAATTCCTCTATTTCTGGTTCAGAGATCTTCAAATAAACAGGACTCGAGATAAGAGAAAAAACAGAACTACTGTTAAGAACTTAAAGAAATCTTGGAGTTGTGCATCCAAAACAGCTTGGGGAGTCAGACAGATTCTGCTGTTAACTATGTGAGTTAAGAGGCTAACTCTTAACTCTTAGCCTCTTTGGAGAGGCTACTTCAAAATCTCAACTCCTAAATTTTCTCCTCTGATAAAAGTGCTCATATTCCTTACTTCTCAGGGAGTTTTATGGGAGAAATTGTCTGGTGAATACTTTTATTTTTCATTTTTTAGTTCAACAGACCCTTAAAAATTAATGGCTGCAATTCAATCTATAAGGAAGAAATATCTTATTTGCAAGTCAGATTCCAGAGGAAGAAATTTTGGAGAAATTCACATAGTGAAGCAGCAGAGATTCTAGATTCAATTATGCTTCAGGAAGTCTTTATGAATATAAGGATATTCAAAGCGTGTTATAAAGAAGACTCCTACTCATGTTTTGATAAAATCAGTTTTTAAATGAGGTATAATTAACTCAATCATTCAGTGACATTTGGGGATATCAAGCTCAAGCCTAAATTTAATCCTTAAACCAGTTTTCTGTATTTGAACATGAAATGCTAAATTATGATTCATTAACAAAAGTAGAGACAGAAATGTATGATACTTGTCATGGAATTCATTCCTCTAAGATATGCCTGAATTGTGTAGTGTTCTTTGGAATATGATAATTCTCAATGCATTATGCATAATTGCTTTTTTAACTGTTATTTCTTTGTTATTGTTGTTCAATTATAGTTGTCCCCATTTTCCTTCATCAATCTCTCCCACCCAACCCACCTTCATCTCCCACATTCAACCCTCCCCCCATTGTCCCTGTCCATGCATCCCACATACATGCTCCCTGATGATCCTTCCCCTTCTCTCCCCTGCCATCCCCTTCCCCTTCCCCTCTGGTTACTGTCAGTTTGTTCTTCATTTCAATGTCTCTAGTTTTATTTTGCTTGCTTGTTTGTTTTGTTGATTAGCTTCCACTTATAGGTGAGGTCATATGGTATTTGTCTTTCACTGTCTGCCTTATTTCATAATTGCTAAGAAAAATAATCATCAACCTAAAATTTAGTTATTGCTAAAATTATGCAGTTGATTATGCTTATGGCTGAAACATTGCTCTTCAGCTCACAAGTGCTTAAGCAGACCTAGTGGAAGCATACCGCAAATGTAAGCAAATCACCTTAATTCTTGAGTTCGCAATGAGAACCACAAAGCTAAAACCAGTAAGAAACCTCCTACACATCATCAACAATTTGGGGGAAGAAACTGACTATATCTGTGAAGAAACTGAGATTATTTATAGCATTTTATCAGATATTTCAATGTCTAAAAATCTATCCTAAATAAATAATTGGAAATATACAGAATAATTAATCTACTAAAGATCTTTACTACAACATTGCTAATAATGACAGATTTGGAAGTTACTTGGATAGTCAACAGAAGAATGGTGAAAGAACCTGTGATATCCATATTATGGTCTTTTACATAGTCATCACAATGTGCTTACAAAGAATTGACAACAGCCTGGAAAGTACTCATGTAATTTAAGGCCAAAAACAGCAGGCTATGAAATGTTGATGAAATAAATATAAATGTTGTGTGTGTGTGTGTATATATATATATACATAACTCTATATATACATTAGGAAAGACTAGAAATAAAGACTGCAAAATATTATTGAGCTTAACAACTAAATTTTATTAGTAGTATATTTATATTTTAAAATTTATAATAAACATCTATTACTTTTGTATTCAGAAAAACACAAAATCATTTATAATTATTTTTATGATATCCTACAATAACCTCATTTAAATGTGTATGTGAGATAAAAACATAGAATAAATTGAAACTGAAATATTGATTGTTATCCTATGCCCACACTGAGGTGACTTACCTTATAGTTTTCTACTATTATTAGGTGAAAAGAACTTTTGAAAGGTGCTACATAAATAATCATTTTTCCCTTGATGAATCCTTTCTGGTCTGGTGCAGTTCAGTAATTCTTGTTGTGTGTTCTATTTGCCAACTACTCCTCTTTCCCATGCAGCCTAGGTTACTGACATTCATGCTTCTCTGGTACAGCATGAACAGGAAGAAACACTGTAAGCCAGGGTTATAATTTTAAACCAAAGCTGAAACAAACAACAACACTAACAAAACCAAACTAACAAAATAAGATATGAGTCATACTTTACCATGCAGTGTTTTATTTTAAACACAAGATGTCTGGAATCAGTACTGTTGTGACTGAGAGCACTCTATTTAAATGAAAAAAGTTAACAAGTTTCAAAAGGTTGTTATAGTGTGGACAAACCTGGGATAAACCCACTATGAATTTGGGAACATAGGTTCTGTCTGTGGTGCAGACTAGCTATATACTTGTATATTCTTGGAATATCACTTCTCTTTGAGCTGGCTTCCCTATCTGGAAAAATAGGAGATGGGGACCACAAATGCTAAATCAGCTCTCCTCCCAATATGTGTCCCCTCTGGATATTAAAATTTTTCAAGGCTCAGAAATTTGAGAATATAAAATCCAATGTTTTCAGTGTCATAAAAGTTTCATAAACTAAAGTTGTCATTCTTATTGAAAACAGGCTCTAAATCAAATGTCAAAATGAGTTGTGAACAAAGTGCTTGACTCAGTGGGGTTTCATTTACATGAATTATAAGCCTAAAAAAAACAAATTATACCAAGATAATCACTGAACATCTTTATTGTCTATGTATGCCTTTTGAAACAGCTTCTCTAGTGCACTTGAAAGACATGATCATTGTGAAACTGACATGTTCGTTCTCAGGTGTAAGGATATGTATTTTGGATGTAGACCAAGTTTAATTATTCTTCCTAGAAAACACCCCTTCTATCACAAATGACAAACTCTCCCCTAAAACACATTGCTCTACTCACATACCTGCTTGTTGCAAATTGTTTTAGGATTTCCCCCAGTCCATCATTTACTTTTAGTTTAAAAATGGAATATTTTCTAGCCAAGGGAAAATACTTAGAAGTGAAGACAGGATATGTCTTCTCATTATGCATTAAGCTGTGCTATCTTCCCATATTTCTCATCTAGTTTAGGAGGCAACTTTAAAATCATTACAAAGTAAAATATTTACTGTGAATCATAACACACAAAAAGGATAAAGCAAAAGTGGGTTGTGACAATTCCAGAAATCCATAGAGGGGGCTTCATTGAAAGTATGGACACATGTAACTTTGAGGAAAAACAGTGACATAGCCATTTCTAAAAGGTCATAGAGTTTATTAATCAAAATTCTACCTTGTAAATGAACCCCTGACTAGGTTTAATCCTTGGACTATTTGTATACAGAGGCACTAAATCATTTCCCACTTTCTAGAATTAAAATTTATTTGTTTATTATTACATGGAACTATCAAACAAGACTAGTGGAACTAATTTCTAAAATGCAACTAAAAATAGCTATGATTAATGTGGTTAGAATACCAATTCCTATTATAATTTTTATATAGAAAATGGAAATGATGTACTATGACTACTTTGCCTACATTCAATATTTGAGTATTCATTCATCTACTCATTTTACAAATATGTATTGAGTACTTACCATGCTAATTTCTGTGGGAATACAATGATGACAAAAACTGAAAAACAATAAGCAATGTGCTGCCTTTATGGAGGTTATATTTTAATTTATAATGTGTGTATCTGTGTTTGTCACTATATACATCTATGCATATGTCTATGGTTATGCACTTGCATATATATGAAATATACAGATTCAGGAACCAGGAAAATCTAACAGTCATGAGACACTAGTTTTAGTATTGGCACTTAAAACATATTGTATTTCCTACAGAAGGCCCCCAGATTTTCTCTTTTACAATTTGACTTTGGCACACTCAAATCAAGAGGTGGAGTCTAATTTTTCCCCCTTTTAAACTGTGTAGGTGATATGACTTGCTTGTAATTGCTAGAAATGCAGCAGAATAGATGCTCTCTGACGGTCAATGCTAGGTCGGAAAAGATCAGACATCTTCTACCTGGTTCTCTTCAGACACTGTATTTGGGGGTAGCCAACCATAGTGCAGGAAGTGCAGTTTCCTGAGATGACCATATTGGAGGTGCTACATGTAGACACTTTGGTCAAAAGTCCCAGCTAAAAGAAGTCCCACACTTCTTTCAATCACCCCTTCTAAGGTGTCAGACAATAGTGAAGCAGACTTGAACCCTGCAGAGCATTGTTTGCACCAGCTGAGTACCACTAATTGACCTTGGTCAATGGCCACGAGAAGCAGAAGAATCATCCAACTGAGACCTGCCTAAATACTTCAAATACATAATATATAAACTGTAGTAAGATTCTTGTGGTTTAAGCCACTCAGTTTTAAGATGGTTTGCTCCATAGCAAAAGTAACTGGGTAGATATACAAGTTAATAGCTATGTAACTATTGAGAAGTTACTCACTTCATTTTTTCTTACTTGCAAAATGAAGATACCAATATACTTACTATGTCTTTCACACCCAACATAAAATAACAAAGGGTCATAGAGGGTAAAAGTTCTGGGTGTGCATTTTTAATAGCATGATGTGCCATAATGATAAATCATTATATCCATATCTATCTATCTTTCATCATCTATCTTCTATCTATCTAATTTAAAAGTCAGCCTGGTGTCTCTAACATTCAAAGCACTCTAATCCTCTACAATATATGGAGATGGCTGATGATTTGAAAGCATGTACTGTATTCTCTGAGTTACCACCTCAGTCCCAATTGGAGGCTACATTTTGCAAATGCTCCTCCATCAGAACAAATATATTAATTATCTCTATAGTCCATGTGATTCTGGTTTCTCCAAGTCACATGGACTGAGCACTGAAATCTTTAGTTGAATACTTTCTAATAAGTTACATTTCAAGGTGTCATTTTAGCACAGATTTTCCTCAAACACACAATTTGTTTCATTCTCTCAGCAAATTAAATGCCAAATTAGTCTTATTTCTTCACCCTTCCCTCACCCAAAATCTTTTTGGGTCAAGAATGTCAAGTTGCAAATGAAATAAAAGTGCAGTGCTGCCGTGTTTAATTCTCAGAGCAAATTTGTGACTCTAATCTAGGCTGTGCTGTACTGCCTCTATGTTTTAATCTGCAACTTTCAGAAACTTCTTTTGTATGTTTTCCTAACCTTTCCTTCCACAGTGACTCTCAAGGACACATTCTAAATGTTTTGAAAAAGATTATTCAAACTGAATCTTAGGCAGATTGCTGGTTCTTTTGCCTGAGTTCTTCTAATAGGCAAATGGCAAAATTAATTTTTCTGCTATAAGAGAAAACTGAACAGATACTATGTCATGTCTGATAACCTGTCTTTTATCCTGCCAATCCCATGGACATATAAAAATTCACACTGTCCTATGTCTTTTATATCTCTCTGATAGTCAATGAGGTATTCCCTGTAGTGTCTGCAAACTGAGCTTTTGATCATACATCTCTGCTATTGAGGCACATTCTAGGCTATGAGACTGGATTTGCATATACCTCTCCAAGGTCAAAGTTTGTTTGGAAAGCAAGTTCATATATGTATACTCCTCATTAAGAAAGCACCGTGTTTGAAAACCTGGATTTATGAAATGGAGAAAATTGAGGAAGTGGGGTGAAATTATTCTCTTTCAAAAGCTTTATCTATAAGATATTGTTAACTTATCCACAGGGGCACACATCAATGCAACATTAGCTATAAAATATGTATACATACATAGAAAATTTCAGAAATACATATATTATACAGAGTAAATTGTACCTGCAAAACTTATAACTAGATACATTATTGTTTCAAGAACAAAAAACTAAAGAATTTGGAATTACCTTATTTACTATATATTTTGTGCAACAAATATGCTAAGAACATCATATGTGTTCTTTGTGTTAATCTCAAATAAATCATATTGTCCCCATTTTAAATATGGGGAAACGAAGGCTCAAATTCCTTAAGTATATTATCTAAGGTTATTCAAATGGTAAAGGGTGGAAATTTGAATTAAATTATTCCAACTTCAAACTGATTGTGCAGGCTTGTCTTTTATTATTTCTCATTAACCACCATTTATGCTCTAACCACATTGAATAGTTTGGGGTACACTACACACTTTTAGTTCGTTACCTTTGCAAACAATGTTATCTTCCTCTAAAATGGTAGACCTCCCATTTCTACACATCATACCAGGCCCCATCCAAACAGTAACTCATCCTCGAAGATTTCTTCAACATCCTTAATCATAATACTGCCTCACTTTCCTGTTTTCTCACAGCATTTTGCGGAGCCTTTCTCAAAGTGCCTTCTGCTTTATATATGTTATCTATGTGTGGCAGTGATTTCCACACATGTGTAAACACAGTCCTGAGAATCTACACGTTTTGAGCACAGCTCCGTGTGACTCCTGTGTGAGCAAGTGTGGATCATGTCTGTGGGATGGGAATTAATTCGGCAAAGGTGTATCTTAAAAGATTCCGGCTTGCTGATCTCTGAATATTGCTTTCACCTGGTCCTCTCTGCCACCAG
>PVJI01034828.1:0-10141 GCA_004026765.1 Micronycteris hirsuta | reverse complement strand
TCAGATGATTCAGAAGGCCCGCAGCTATCGGCGGCTGGTGATTGGTAGCTTCATCACAACAATGCACCTGCTCATGCATCATGTCCAGTGAAGAATTTTTCTTTTTGGCAAAACATCAAATCACCCAGCTGACTCAGTCCCCATACAGCCCAGATTTGGCACCTTGAAACTTCTGCCTTTTCCCAAAACTAAAATCACCTTTCAAAGGGAAGAGATTTAAGACCGTTGATGAGATTCAGGAAGATACGACGGGGCAGCTGATGGTAATTGGGAGAACTATGTAAGGTCCCAAGGTGCCTACTTTGAAAGGGACTGAGGCATCATTGTTTTATGTACAATGTTTTTGTAATCTTGTACTTTCTTCAAAAAATGTCTGTTTTTCATATTACATAGCTAGATACCTTCTGGACAGTAAAGTGACCAAGCATCAACGTCTCCTATGTTCTTGTCCAGTCAATTAGAAGAAAAAACTAATTACCTTGGAATAGGAATAGGAATTTAAAAAAAGAAAGAAAGAAGAGAAAAGGGAAACAAAACATAGACCCACATCACAACAGCAAGAAGGTCATAATACAAGCCTCTGATGCCGGAGCACAGTAAGTGAGAGTGGTCAGGAATAGGTGATCAGAGGGAGAAGGCATTTTACTTACATTGCCTAAGCCAGCCTTCCAACTCCCAGACTCACACCCACACCCCTAGTCATGCCACTTCCCATTAGTCTCTGCGTTTGTCAGCCCGAGTGTTTTGCAAAGTGCTTCGTCTCATCCAGTATATTATAAAACAATTTTTTGTCATAAGGTTGGATCACATAAGCAGGCAGGGTAATGGGAATCTTCAAGTAACAGTGAATGAACTCGTTCTAAATTATTCATAGGAAATATGCCTCTAGACTGAAAAATATGCCACATATGATCAACCCACATAAGCATACACCTGCCCTGTTTTTATTTCCCACTCTGGCTTGACGCTTTACATACACAAAGTCTCCCTGAGATTACTGGGGTTCGGTTGATTGCCAGTGGTTATTACATCATTGAAATGAAAACTACATTAGCCATGCATGTGATGCACCACATATAGAGTGGAGAAGGCAGGATGCGTTCCTGAGTATACGGACCTACAGGTAGCTGAGACAAGGTACAAATTCCTTCTACATTTAGAGTTGCATTGGTTGAAGTGCTAATTTTCATGAACTGAGATTTTTTAAACCCGCCAAATTAATTTTCTCAAACACTGGAGTGCAGTTGATAATCTTAATATAAAACTCTCCTAATTATTTTTCCAAGTCTAATGTTGGCCTATTTACAGCCCATTTAGATAAAGCAAATTAAAGAGGCCATTCTTTTGTTTGTGTTGTTTGCTAGCACGCAAAAGAGGAACATCTCAGCTAGGTGGGCAATTAGGAATACTGACTGTGTATTTGTGCCTGTGCATAGATAAATGCATGTATACCTTGTTGCCACTTTGCAAAAATATACCTACATTTATTCTTAGGTGGGCCCAAGAAGACATTTTGCTTTTAATTTCTCTCTGAAGTAACAAATTATCTAGCTCCAGAATGTTGCTTACCATTACTGGTTGTGGCCTTAGGGACAGTTACTTTATTACCTTTCTGAACTGTACTTCAAAGGCATTAATTAATTGATGCTCTTAGCAGCCTCATCCTGACAAAAACATATGATACTCAAATGTTAAACATGGAACCTCAGATGAAACTGTCAGGAAAAAGCTGAATGTGGTTATTAATATGGCTTTTGATAAATATCTGCTCAACCTCACACTGTGCCTCGTCTGTTTTCATCTCGAAAAGTAGTTAATCTGATTGATGAAGATCCTGGTTCAGATTCTCTCCCATGCTGAGTTTAATAATGGCACTTTTTTAAAAAAAGAAATCCTATTTTCAAGTGGAAATGTCTGTGCCTTCTGGTTTGACTGCTTTCAGGAGCACAAGTTTTAAGTGGAGTCCCTAGAATATCCGAAGATGATGGGAGTCCCTTACTGTCACACATCACATAAGCACAAGAGATGGTTTTCTAGGCCCCAGCTCCTCGCAAAGTGAGGTTTAATGGGGATGCTGTCAAATACTAATGCTAACCCTCCAGGCACAGAAGAGCAAGCCTATCAGGACAAATCAGGCAGCCAGCACAGGGAGCCCATGAGCCTTGGCTCATTATCATTATCCTCCATCTCCCACGAGCCATGACATCTTTTCATCATAATTCAAATCACTCCACTTCCAGTTTAAGCACAGTCACAACAATGGCTGACACAATAGAAAACAGGCTGCGCTTCGTGGCATTCATGCCCTGGCTTGCAGAGCCACTTAAGTTCCCTCTGCCCACCTAAATTGCCAAGTGTTAGCAACATCCCACCCGATTTTAGTGAAAAAGAAATTCAATGCAGCCCTGGCTGGTGTGGCTCAGTGGACAAAGCATCTGCCTTCGAACCAAAGGGTCACAGGTTTGATTCCCAGTCAAGTCACATGCCCGGGTTGTGGGCCAGGTCCCCAGTTGGGGGCACATGAGAGACAACCACACATTGATGTTTCTCTCCTTTTCTGTCTCTATCCCTCCCACTCTCTCTAAAGTAAATAAATAAAAGTTTAAAACAAAAAAAAAATGCAATGCGAGAAGACAGTTCAAAAATTAATCTGTTGGATGAAGTCAAAGATTAGTTTTGAAATAATCTAATTTCCTAGTAATTTATCTTTATGGTAATTCAAGAAATAAATAAACTTTTCAAGAAACTTTTCAATTCAAGAAAGAAAACTTTTTTTGTGGTCATCTATATTTGTATAACATGAATGTGATCACATTATAAATCATGCCTGAAAGAGAAAACTAGGTGCTAAAATTCCTGTTCTTTCAGAAAAAGGCCTATGGTCATGTCTCTGTATTCATTTTATTACCACAAATCAAGCAGAGCAACTGATGTTTGTCATTTTATTTGTAGATGCAGATTTCAACATCCTTCCGCACCACCTGATTATGTAGCCTGGACCTTCAAACTCTGGAAGCTATGTATTCTTATTTTTTCAAGGGTTCCTTTTCTGTGTCAGTTACTAATGGGTTATTGGATAAGAAGCTTAGTTCACTGTCTTCAATTATTTTCTAAATATCCCTTTAAATGCCGTGTATGTGTGGGTTTTCATAAACTTCGTATATACGAGTATGTACACACATGCTTTGCGTGAAGTCTCCGAAACAATGTGCATCTTAAAGAAATCGGTATATTTTATATCAACCAACACTGGATAACATAAACCAACTCTGAATTGAAACTAGTCTTTTTATTCAATTGCATTACTCGTAAGGATTTTTAACTTATTTCATATCTCACAAACTTAATTCTGTAAATTTAGCACATTTTATATAATGAATAACCTAAAAATAGTCAATTCTCCCTTTATAAAATTATTTCTACCCTAGAAAAATATTCTAGGTCATCTATGGGAAAAAGGCTTTGATTATACACCTGTCTGTATGGTAGTATAACTTCAAGTTGAAATATCTAGTGATAATTATCCAGATATGGCTACCATTCAAGGAAAAGCAAAGACATTACTACAAATCAAAACAGTCATTGGAGTTTAATAATCCCAAATAGGATATCAGATAGCTTTAGAGAAGCAGTAAGATTGGCAGGAAGATTTCTGGACAAAGAGACTTGTTTTGATTATTATATAACACTGGGAAAGTAAATTTATCTACTCAGTGTCCCTAATAAAAGGTGGATGTTACCTTAAGTTTCTGAGTTTCAGCATTCTTTGATTATAAAAATATTTTTTAAAAGTTCTCTCTTGTACTGGTAATTTGGTGATGAAATTTTAGATACAAATAAAGAATAGCATTACTAGAGAGAGGACTCTGGCCTGTATCTTGAAGAGGTGGCAGCTGCAGAAGCATATTTCATACAGAGGCAAAAGGCATGCAAAGCCCTAGAAACACAAAGTAGGTGGAACATAAAGAAGAGTTCCAGTGTGAGGCCTCCTACAGGAAGGTTGTGGTAGGCAGATTTCAAAGATGTCCCTTCCTTATCCGCCACTTTATAATATTCTTGCTTTTTTGTGATTCCCTTCTGCTGAGTATGGGCAGGGCTTAAAACATGCCCAGGTTCGTAGCCCACAGAATTTCCGAGATAATAAACAAGTGTTGTACTAAGCCTATACATTGTTGCACAGCAATAGAAAAGTGATACAAATGTAAAATTCATCAGAAGAGGGAGTCTGGTGTACTTAAAACAGAATTTAGGTACCTCACATGTAGAAAATGCAGTATATTTTTTCATTGATGGAAGAGGGAAGGGAAGAAGGAATGACTACAAAACAAATGAATATTAACATTAGATACTTTTTACCCATCATCTTTCAAATGAGTCATTCTTAATGTTAGGAAAAGTGTAAATGAGTTCATTTCTGACCTTTGGGGACACATGCCATGTAGACATATAAAAAGACTGCTTAAGCCCAGCTGGTGTAGTTCAGTGGATTGAGCGCGGGCTGGGAACCAGAGGGTCCCGGTTCAATTCCCTGTCAGGGCACATGCCTGGGTTGCAGGCCAGGTCCCCAGTGAGGGCCATGTGAGAGGCAACCATACATTGTTCTTTCTCCCTCCCTTCTCCTCTCTCTGAAAATAAATAAATAAAATCTTAAAAAAAGAGACTGCTTAAGAGACCCGCAGGGAAAGCGGTGGCCTGGGGACATCCCAAATTCAATCAAGAGGAGAAGGAAGGCAATTGTCTATATTAACTTAAAGAAGCTGGTGAATTGTTCTCACTGGAAAAGAGATTCTGTCCCTGGGCTGTGCACCACATCATCAGTTAATCTTTAAACCACTAACTTCTCCTACTATCTCCAACACATATCCTGACAGATGCAGGGTGAATTCGGATGAACTTGTCCAGAGAAGGTGGAAATTCAAGACTAGCTACACCTGCCTACAGGAATCCGGTAAGAAACCCAAGGACTGCCACTAAGAAACAGGTTTACACCCGAAAAATCCAAGATAGTGCTTGAAACGCCTTTTCAAATGACCTTTTGATGACCTTTTCTTCATTAGCATACTAAAAATTAAGTGCAGGGATGAAGATTTAACATTAAAATGAGGCGTGCAATGGCTAGGTACCTATAATGGGAATGGGGAGCAGTGTGAAACCCTTGGGAAATTTTAAACCTTACATTTCAATAATTTGACAACCCACAAAACCTGTATAAATGTTTCTCTCTGTAGCAGAACACTTAAACACAAAAATATGTATCTGCCCCAAAAGAATATGTTTTTGAGATATTGTTTCATTTTAGCATTTGACCATTCCCTTAACTGAAATGTTTAAATGTTATTTTATACTTTAATTCCAAGTTAGTGGAAGAGGTGGGGAGGTGTGGGTTAGGCGGCATGAACATTAGTGAGTATAAGAAAAATTAAAAATTGAATGAAAGAACCTTGATAATGTCTTTTTAAAATTAAAGTCAGTAAATTTAGTTCCATTATGAAGATTGTAAGTTTTACTCCCCAAAAATAATTATTTGAGAAGCTTTGCTTTAACATTAATTATTTCATAGATAAGCATACAAGATTCCACTACCTCACCAGTCTGTCTTAAATCTTGAAAATATAAAGTACACATCAGTGGTGTCAAGTTCCACAGTTTGATCCAAAAAACAGTGTATCTTTTTCTAAAAGCTCAGTCTGTTAAACCAAATGCTATTAATTCAAGAGTGGGAAGTTTAGCAAATGATTTAAAAACAAACAAACAAACAAACAGAAAAGCAGGATACTTCACTCCTAGCAATCAGAAGAGGTAGTGGTTCATTCTGATTTGCATTCATTTTCCACAGCTGAAGATATAGAGAAATGCAAATAGACAGGATTCATGTCAAAAGTTTAAGGATGATTTATAATATATTTTGCTAATTCCTAACTAAATAAAGTGGTAAAGCAGAGTAAGAGCCAAAGGAAAAAAAAGCCTAAGAAGTATTACTCTAAGGGAGATATAAGAAAATACCATATTTCATTTGAATTAAATTTTTTCTTCAAATAGCATAAATTTCAGTCAAAATATTATTGTTCTTTGAAGGTTGTCTGACTACTTCAAGTGTATATAGTATATAAATAGTAAAAAATCATACAGCATAACTTGTATTTAGGGATTTTATATAACAGTCTATTGAACTATACAGGGCAAAAGTAGGTTTATAGATGTGAGTCTGAGAAACAGTTTATTTGTGTATTTTTGTGTATTAATTATTTTATTATTATTTTTAAAAGATTTTATTTATTTATTTTAGAGAGAGGGGAAGGGAAGGAGACAGAGAGGGAGAGAAACAGCAATGTATGGTTGCCTCTCACATGGCCCTTCACTGGGGACCTGGCCTGCAACCGAGGCATGTGCCCTGACTGGGAATCGAACCGGGACCCTCTGGTTCCCAGCCCACGCTCAATCCACTGAGCTACACCAGCCAGGGCTAATTATTTTAATATTTTTCATACAAACAACTATAAGCCTACTCTTACTCCAACCCTGTATTATAATTGTGTTGCACATGTCTATTCCCTCAATTAAATTGACTCAATCTGCTTTTAGCAGTATTTATAGCAAGCTACTCTACGCTAGGCTGTTTATGCACCGGTTAAGAGTGCTGCCGCTGTAATGAAAGTGCTACGCTTGGGTCTCAAACCCACTGCATACTAAATATGTGGTGAGCTGGGCAAGCTGATTCACCTTGCTAAGTCACCATTTCCTCTTCTATAAAAGGAAATAATAAATAATAGCATAGTACTCATAGATTGAAAGCAATGATATGAGGGAATACATAAATTTTGAAAAGATATATATATATATACATATATACACATATATACATCAGGATATGCCATATATATCATATAATATGTTATTATCATTATAGTAACAGGTCCGTCTTTTATCTTCATTCATAAAATAACAACATGAAATAACTATAAATGTCCTTCTATATAAAAAAGTTGAAGGCCCTGGCTGGTGTAGCTCAGTGACTTGAGCGCAGGCTGGGAACCAAGCGGTCCCGGTTTGATTCCCAGTCAGGGCACATGCCTGGGTTGTGGGCCAGGTCCCCGTGAGGGCCATGTGAGAGGCAACCATACATTGTTGTTTCTCTCCCTCTCTTTCTCCCTCCCTTCCCCTCTCTCTCTAAAAATAAATAAAAATAAAATCTTTAAAAAAAATTTTAAAAAAAGTTGAAAGAATTTTAAATTTGACTTGCTCACTCTATTAGTCCACTCTCAGGTAGGTTGTGCTGCAAGGATAGGCAAATTCACATTCTCAGTGGATTTACCTTAAAAGAGTAAAGAATTATTTCTCACTCATGTCATATCCATTTGTGCTGGCTGCAACTCAGCTTCTCTGCTCTTCATTCCTCTCCAGGACCCATGCAATCTAGAAAGGAGCCCTTATGTAGACAACTGCCACTTGTACAAAAGAACAAAGAGCGCTACAGCAGGACCACACGTGACTCTTAAGGTACCTACGTAGAAGGAGCACAACGCCCCTGTACTCACGTGCCATGGGCTAGCCAAACATTCGTCCAGTGTTGTGTCAACAGAGAAGGAAGCAATAGTCATCTTTTAAAGATAGATAACACAAGTCACATGTCCAAAGAAGACATTAAAATTGTGGAGGGGTATAATTCCAACATAGATAGGGAGAATTGTATTTGAAAATCTCCTATACCAACTTCAAAAGAAGGGGGCGTGTGTATGTCACAAGTGTTTATTTCAAATCATACTTGAAAGAGCATTTCCATAGGCAATAAAAACAGTAGACTTCATTACGATTAAATTATCAACTTAGCAAATAATGCATAATATAAAATGAATTATTTGGTTACAGTGATTACCATTAATTGTGAAACTGGCAAAACTGGACAATTTGTATATGCCATATTCTGCATTCCTTGGAAAGAAACAGAAATTGTGGCTCTCTGATCACCAAATTTAGACATTTAATAAGACTCATATTCTAAAAAAACTGTATTTAAACAAAATACATTTTACTCCTACTGCTTAATTAATTGATTTGTGAATAAATATCTATTCATAAGTACCAGGAACTGAGGTACAGGAAAGATTGACTTCGTCTCCTTTATATTTATTTCCAAGCAAGCTATCCAGAGACTAAGCTGCAATAATTTTTGTAATTTCATGGAAATTTTCAGGGAAAAGTACCAATTTCATGGTGACATCTAGGGAAATGTGATGATTTCATGCAGATTTAATTCTCTGTTTCTAAACCATCCATGAACATAGCTCACCAGTGTAAAAACAGACAGCTCTCTGTAAAATCTTCAGTACTGTAATTATAAAAATGAATAAACAGGTGAAATCGATAATTTTGGAAGTTAGGAGAGCTAATCCTAGAAAACCAAATGAATGATTACATATTCTCTTGAAGAAAGCTCTTCAAAAATATGAATTTATGTTAAAAAATTATTTCAAATCAAATACTATTCCCATTGGCAAATTTCCTAATTTAATTTTGACACAAAGTGTCTAATCTTCCCATAAGTAACACAAATTGTCATCTGACAACTAAGTTTATAAAATTGAGTAAATTTTGATTCCCGATATAATCCAAACATATGTTTAATTTTTGAATATGCTTTAGAAAATATTACACCATGATAGGACAACTTCTGGATATAGGGGACAAGTCAACCTTGTTCTGTGTGTCCTTCATTAATGCATCAAGTCATAGCTAGCCAGGACTTTAATTTCAGTCTTTTTCTTGCATAAAAATGATAAACCTTTTAATAAATTTTTCAAACACATAGAGTACTATAGCAGCTAATAAAACAAACACACACAAAAAATAATGTAACAAAAACTTATTAAGGGTTGATCTACTTCCCACAAAAGATTTTCTTCAAGGTCCCAATTTAATTCACTTATTGTCTTTTGATTCTATTTAAGCTCATTCAAAGACCTCCTAAGAGTTTTACCTTTGGGAGAGGAGAAGGAAATAAAAGAGTTAAGGGAAAAATATGAATATACAGGAGAAGATGGTTACTAGCATTTTTGGAGTCTCCCAACTTGGATGTAACTCAACCTTCTTTACTTGTCTTCATGTAGCACATGATGCAGTTATTCCCATGACAGCTAGTTTTTATAAATATTAAATTATGAAATGAGAAATTGTATCTATGAATATAAGTTAATGAGACTGGCATCATCTTAATGGTGAAACAGATAAAAAAGCAGTACCTAAAAAAAGTACTAAGCATGACTTGAGTAGGGTAATTATTCTTGAGTAAGAAAACTAAAACTGTGAAAAAGTTAGGATTACTATTTTAAAGTCTGCTGAAATTGTGAAAAGTCTGTCTTTTTTAATAGAAACACAGCAGTATAAAAACAAACTGCATAATTATAATGTTTGTGGATGACTGGTCATTTGAGCAAAGTTGTGTATTCATATAAATTCATCCATACAAACTCATGAATTGTGTAAAAAAATCACAACTCAATGTTCTCAGACCTCTATGATAAAATAATAGCATGCTAATACAAATGTGTAGTGATAAAGACTGTTTTCCATTTTTTTATTAGTGGTAATGTGAAGTGATCTATAGCAATTATTCTCCATGCAATTCTCTCCTATCATTTTTTTTCAAAGTTGGCAAGCCACATTATTTTCTCTGCCATTCTGATTAGTACTTAAAAATACCTTATTAAACATGCATTCTTAATTATTGAGAACAACATTTCCAGAACATAGCAAGCAAAAGATAAAGTGGCACAAGTAGAATTTGGGAAGGTAGGTAGTCAGGGTCAGATCACAAACAGCCTTTCGGCTTGGGTATGGGGGTTGGATCGTGTTCTAGAAGCGATGAGGAGTTTATAACATTTGTTATAGGCAGCATTGGGGTTTTCTCTGATTTGTTTTTTATTTTCATTTTTTAATTACAATTTACATTTGATAGTCTGTACTAGTTTCAGATGTACAGCATAGTGGTCAGAAAATAATGTACTTTATAGAGTTGTTCCCCAATATTTCAAATATCTACCTGGCTCCATACATAGTAATTATGACATTATAATTATATTCCCTATGCTGTAATTTATATCTCTGTGACTACTTTGTAACTACCACTTTGTAGTTCTTTTTTTTT
>PVJI01034827.1:0-10032 GCA_004026765.1 Micronycteris hirsuta | reverse complement strand
GCAATGAGAGCACCTCTGCTGGCCAAGCTTCTGCTGTGAAGGCTCACGGGGTGGGCGAGGAAGCTTCAGAGCCGTAAGTGGGGCTGGCTGTCTTCATCCACTTGAGAATACTTTCCCTCCTTCGAGACTGGTGCTGTTGGGACCTGGCAGGGAGGGGCTTCAGGGGTTCCAGGCCGGGGGGCAGAAGGTCTGGGGCCCATGCAAGTAGCACAGTACATGATCAGCCTGCTTAGAGCCCATCTCTGTCCCCATCCCTGGGGGAGGGGGAGGAAGCGCTTTATCGGAGCCCCTTCCCCCACGCGATAGCAGGGGGCTCTCAGTCTACTGGTGCACTTTTAAAAAACTAGGCATTCTCCTGATCTGATAAATGATGACCCACACTCGAGGCTTTACTTGTTGTTAATTTGATGGCGAAATATAGATTCTTTGGGCCAATTTCCTCCATAACAACCTGAAGAGACCCTTTGGAAATTTTGGGAAGATGGAACTTTCCCTGTTTTGTCTTCCGCGTGCTTCTCCCCTCTACCCACCTGCAGGTCATCCCCACCATCGTTCCTGAGAATGTCGAATCAAGGAAGTATTGGGTTGGCCCAAAAGTCTGCACGGTTTTTTTCTGTAAAATAAGACACATTTTTCATTTTCACCAGTAACTTGTTTGAGTTGGATATTTTGAGTATGTCGGCTGTCTCCCACATGGTATAACATTGACTGTTCTCAGTTAATGTCTCGATTTGATTACTATCAACTTAAGCTGGTCCACCCGACTGTGGAGCATCGTCCAGCGAGAAACCTCCAGCACGAAACTTCACAAACCACTTCTGACACGTTCACTCAGTCACAGCACCTTCTCCATACACTGCACAAATCTTTTTTTGCATTTCAGTTGTTTTTACCTTTCTTGAAATAATAAAGCATAGTGCTCTAAATATGTTGCCTATTTTCTTCCATTTTCAATATTAAAATGGCTACACAAAAATTCACCAATTTTGATAAGTTTCTTTAAATGCACACTGGTATGACAGCTGTCACAATACAACCTAACAAAATTGTTTCGGATGAAGTTAAAGACAACTAAGCACTACTAGAGCCATCGTATGGAAAAAACCAAATGCACTTTTTGGCCAGCCCAGTAACTCAGCTTCCCAGGAGGTAGGCAATGGTGAGGAGCCGAAGCTCCTGGTTACGGTTGTGTCTCTGAGTGTCCCTGAAAGGTGGGTCCTGCATGCGGGGAAGAGGGTGTCAGAGTGCCGATGTCATTGTTCACACCTCGCACTCCATCGAGGTTCGGATTCCATGATTCTCAACCACTATTCCAGGCACAACACTAAGTGCAGTTCCCAAACTTTATAATTTTCACACTGCCACCAGCCCCATCGTCATCCTCAACCTCGAGATCACGGTCATCATCCCCTTTTGACGTCGAGGACCGGGAGGCTTAGGAGGTTAAGCGGCTCACCCAGTGTCACAGCACCAGTTCGGTGCGATGACGAGATTTAAACCCAGGTTTTCCCTTTCGTGGCACCTGCGCCACCCACCATGCCGCTGGCACCTGCGGTGGCTTGGGATCAGGTGCACCCATTCCTATGCCCCCCCCGCCCGCCGTGCACTTTTTCTGGCCAGGTCTCCTTGAGCCCCCGCGCCTGAGGTCCATATCCACGCTGCATGTTCTACTGCTCCCTGAAGGGAACGGCTGGGACAAGTGTCTACGAGGAGAAGCCCCTGCCCAGGGACCCGCTGTTCCATTCCTGGGCGCGTGCATGAAGGAATGGCAAATGGGTGTTCCAGCAGAGACGTGGGCACAAAAGCCCAGAGCAGCACTGTGCACAGTGGCCAAACACTGGACAGAGCCCACGTGTCCACCTCCGACACGCGGCCAGGGAACAGGCAGCCCACCCACACAATGGAATATGACTCCGCCACGTGCTACGGCGTGGATGAAACGGGGAGACATTGCTGCTAAGTGAGAGAAGCCATGTATGAAAGCCCACACACTGTAGGACAGCATTGATATAAAATATCCAGAATAGCAATCCCACCGAGGCAGGGCAGATGAGCAGTTTCCAGGAGCCGGGTGGGGGGAATTGGGAGACACGGCTTTCTTTTGGGGTCACGAAAATGTTCTGCACTAGATCACAGTGATGGCTGTGCAGCAATGTCATGTACTAAATGCCACTGAATTCACACTATAAAATGGACAAAAGGGTAAGTTTTATGTTTTGTGTATTTTACCACAAATTAAAAACAGATGCCACGCAGGCTCTCCCCAGTTGGGTATCTCCGAATCACTTGTCAGGATAAGAACTTAGAGAACAGTTTCTTGATGCCTAACCCTGTTCCTACGGCGGGTTCTTCAGAGATATAGGCAAAGACACGACCTTCTCCCCGGACAGGCTGCCTCGGCACCTCCCGTTCCAGACCCTGACATCCAAATGACTTTGTAGCTTGAAACCAGCTGCCTACTGAATACATTTGCCTCGAGAAGATGGCTCAGGAGAAATACTGGCCATGTCGGAACACTAACCAGCATTTAAAACTTGTCTTGGTTTTCTGTCTGCTCTACTGTTTGGAAGATCTGGCACTGATGTGAGGTTAAGCAAGGATTTTCTCTCTTTGTTTCCCCAAAAGCGCAGAGCTCAGCGGGAACGCCAGATACTTGCCGGCTGGCGTCTCCGAGGGCCCTTCTCCGGGGACCGGCTGGCCCTCTCCCCGATGTGCAGCTCCACGGGCTCAGACCTTGATGAGACTCTGAAGGACCCAGACAGGTAGGGAGATCAAAGACCCGTGAGGGAACGCCCCAGCGTGATGAACCCCATTTCTGGGCAGTGCGCACGGCTAGGCACATGTGCTGTCCCGAGGCACATTTGTAGGGAGGGACAGGGTCGGTGTGACACTTCCTGTGAGCATGCGTGTGGTAGTGATGGATGTGCAGAGAAACTGACTACTTTTTTTCTAGCTTTTCCTCTGCATTGGGAATTTGGGACCCTCAAAGGATCATTATAAGCTTAGCAACGTGTCTGTTGACAAACAAAACTTAGCTCATCCTGAACCCGAGTCTGAACCCTCTCAGGAGTCTGCATTTCCACCCAGTTGACGGGCTTCCCTTGGGAAGCCGCCCCCCTGCCCCACTCACCCCCAGGGGATGCTGAGCAGTAGGCATAGAGCATCACTGCTTCATGCAGCGAGTTGTTTATCGCCTCTCCTGGGCACAGAGCTGGGCCCTATTGCAGAAGGGACACTTCATTCCCTGGTGCTTTAGACCTGGCTTGGCCCACTGCCCTCCCTGGGCTGCGGCTCCTTCTGAGCAGAGCCAGATCTACCTGCGCGTGGCCGGGGCCCTGGGCAGTGCCGTCATGGAAGAGCTGCTTGCTCCGTGTTTGCTGAGCAAGTAACACATCTTCCCTTTCTGCACCCGCTGTGGTGGCCCCCGCCCCATGGGTGACTCTCTCACACACATTTGAACAAATCAACATCCATCTGCTTTTTTTTTTAATTCTCTGATGACCCCAGCTTAGAAAAACTGAGTACTGTGAGTTGCTAGTTTTGTATCAGCTATTGCTAGCCTTAAACTATCTTGAATTTATTTTGTGTTTTGTTTAATTAGAGCCTTGAAAATATCTTAGGGTTTTGCCAAAGCTCATTGTGTTCCTCAGTGCTGGGGCCAGGCTGGAGAGCGGGCGTGGACCTGGGCCTGGGAATATAGGCAAACTGGTCAGCAAACTAACGAGGCCAGCTGGGCAGCAGGAGCAGAGTTCTCCAGGATGCAGTTTGTGGGGTGCATGAGCTAAGCTGGGGAGGTGGGATGGTCTGAGGGGTGGGGCACAGCCACCTGAGGACGATGGCAGTTGTGCTGGGCATTAGGACTCTTAACAGCAGTCTGTCAGACAGTGTTACAATTCCTTCTCCATTAACTAGCTCTGTGACCTTTAACCAGTGGCTTAACCTCTCTGAGCCTCAGTTTCATCACCTGTGAAGTGGTGATAATAGCATCTCCCTTGAAGAGTTATCTTGATTAAATTGGACAGTACATTGAAAATGCTCAGTGCTGTTCCCAGGGAATAGTAGATGCTCAATACATAGAGCTGCTACCTTTCTGGCCTGAGAGATGGTTTTAGTTTTTGGCCCGAGTGGTGTCTTCCTGGGGTGCCAGCCAGCAGTCCCAAATTTCACTTTGCCTCTCAGCACCTTCCCCAAATCAAAGCATCTTGCCTGCCACACAGCAAATCTGCCTGTCTGCCCAGTGACGCCAGAAGCTGGCTGTCCAGGGCATTCCGAGCAGGCCTATCCCTCATGTCTGGTGGTCACCCGACCCAGGCTCGGCACGGCGGGCAGTTCAGACTCTGGGCCATGAGACCCTCATCCCTGTCCTAGTGGGCTAGCCTGGACATGCACTTGTCCTGGCAATGGCAGAGGGCTATAGGGCAAGACCAGCTGCCACATCACATCCCTAACATCCCATTGGCCAAAGCAAACTCACATGGCCAAACTCCAAGTCAAGGGTCAGGAAAAGTGGAGTTTTGCAAGTATCAAGCCCTTGGGATGGTTTGCTGCAGGAAGTCCGTATGCAACATACAGAATGTCCCACTTCCCGTCTTGCTTCTCCATCATGGGTTGTGACTGGGCGGAGTGAGGCCCCAGCCTAACTGCACATCCCCAAGCTCCCCACTGCATCCCAGGCCACTTAGTCTCAAACGGTGAGCAGGACATGTCACGGGTGCCGTCTATTCCATTAACTGTTCCATCGCTCCCAAAATGACCCCAGCCCTCAGACATGGTATATCTGGGCGGGCAGCCACGACACCGGCCAGAGTCACCCCTTCTGTTGTCTGGAATCTCCCAGCTCCGCCGATGACACCGGTGTTTGTGAGAGCCGCTGAACTCATAGGCATCGCCCCGTAATTTCCAAAGTCCATTGCTCCGTTTTGAGATCACGGTTTGAACTCCTCACCTTGGCCAGCTCTTCCCAGACGTGCGACCCAAGCCGGCGAGGGGCTGGGGCTGGCTCGGGCCAGATCCACCGCTGCTGCTGGGTAAACAAGTCCAGCTCGCGCTGCCTTCCGGAGGCTGAGTCACCGGGAGCCGCCACTCCCCTTGGAAAGGGCAGCACGTGGCTGAGCTCGCTCTGGACACAGGTTCCCGCACCCAAGCCCCCCACCGTGCACCCTGGGCCACGAGGCTCCTGCAGTCATTGAAAACAGCGCGGCGAAGGTGACGCTGACGAGATGTGGTCATCGAGTGTTGCTTGGCTGGTTGGCTTTCCTGGGATGACTGTCTTCAAGCTGTGAATGTGTGACTCAGACTTTGTTTCACTTCCTTGCTCAGCCAGCTGGATACAGTGTTTATGGAAAGTCATCTTATATTTGCAAATCACTCAATCACGGAACAGGCCCTTGACAAGCACTCACACGATGGCTGTGCGGGGGGTGATGGCCGTAAATAAACGCCGACTCTGTCTTTGTGGAAGGCAGAGCCTGGTGAGGACGGTGCATGAGTAAGAAGGCCGCCCCAGGACACTATGGAAGGAGGGTGAGGGGGGGTCGTGCCTGGTGGGCAGCGGGTGAGGGCCGCCAGCCCCACCTCCCCAGACAAAGCAACAAGGGCGAGGCTGCAGGGACAGCAGGCGCTCCTTAGCCAGGCTGAAGAGCACTGTGGGGGAGGGGGAGACACTGAAGGACCTCAGCGGGAGAGAGCCAGGACCAGACACGTCTTCCAGACGGGCCCTGGGGCTGCAGGGTGGGGGGTGCATCATGGGGGAGCACGCTGGGGGCTGGAGGCCTGCAAGGATGGGGGCGAGGTGATTGGGGCTTGGACAAAGGTCGGAACAGTAAGGGAGGTGGATGAATTCAAGAGATAATGTTATAAAACCCAGGCAAGCCCTCCGTCATGGCCACAGGGCCCTTGGCATGCTGGTCTGGATGACCGGAGGCTGCTGCAGGCGGTTCCTGAAACAGGCAACCCCCACGAAGGAGCAGGTGTGGGTTTGGGGTAGATTGCATGATCAGTTTTTGGACATATTGAGACAGGGGAGCACACAGCCCCTAAACAGAAGTATTCGTGAGTTCACGTCCAAGGAATGCCCGGACCATCTCTTCCTTGCTCTAGGAGGTATGTATGGAGCACCTACTATATGTCAGGCATTGTTTGAGACGCTCTTCGAAAGAGGTGTTATTCAGGCAGCAACACGGAGCTTCAAACACCTCCCGCTAAGGCCCGCCCACAAATGAACCATGGGGATTCGTGCTTCGGTCAAACAGAGTCTGCAGTTGATCTAACCAGCCAGCAACGGGCGACCCAAGGAAAGTCCCCCAAAGGGCACACTATGGAGAGACGATCGAATGGGCACTGCAGGGACACTCACTTTGCAGCGACCCAGGTGGCGGCTGGAGAAAAACATCCGTAGTAACACCTGCATCTTTTGTTTATATTTTCCCTTGAGGTTATCCCCTCCGAAAGTTCAGAACAAGTTCTCCGAGAACTTGAAGGACAAGGACAAGGCCATCCCTGGCAGGAACACAGGTGAGTTTTTGTCACCGGTGGACTCCGTCAGACTGTCGCTGCCCTCGGGGCACCTTGTGGTCCCCGTGGAAGGCAATGAGGCCAGAGGTCATGTCACTTGTCTGTAAGTTTCCGTTCCTGCTCCCTGCACAGATTCTAACATGTCCCAGGTGCCCGTAAATATTTGTCAAATGTGTGATGAATGGAGCCGAGCCGGGCAAACACACCTTCCCATGGTCACAGGAAAGATGGACGTGCAGATGTGAAGAACTAGGCTTCGAGTCGGAAGACTGGACAGGAGCACAGGGCTTCCGTTCTCTGTCCCTTTCTGCTCTAGCCAGTCGTGACTGTGATGTCACATCTGCCCTTGTCCAAGAGGACTTTTCTGAGTTATAATCAAGAACTGAACTAGGTCTGTCCAGAGGGGAAAAGGCTCGTTGAGCCTCATGGGGGACCTGGACGGGTCAGCTCCTTAAGGGAGCTCTTTGGGATAAACCCCGCCCCAGGGTGTGGTTGCTGAGGTAGGCGCCCGCCCCATTCCCAGGGCGGGCTCACTGTGTCTGTCTTGCTTGTGGACTCGGGGTGGCTGGGCCCTGAGAAGTCATCTGAGACCGTGTCTGTGATAACTGCCACACGCCTGCTGTCCTGAAAGGGGAGGTGGCCGTCCAGGGAAGGGACGCACTTTATCTGCAACTCTGCTCCTGCCTAAAGCACCCCAGCAGGGTGGGGTTCTTTCCAACTGGCAAAACAGAACCATCACCTGCAGCGGTCCAAGATTTGAGACACAAACCCGGGTCCTAAGCCCCAGCACCAGACAATGTCATGGACCTGGTGAGTGACAAGTACAGTAATAACGGAAGATGAGACAGGTACCCAAGGTCATGCAGTCAAAACCACGGCAAGGCCAAGAAATAAGTCGGTGGGGCTAGTGACTCTCTGGGTCCTGTCTGGCATTGAGATTTAGGGTTTTGGGGGTCTGACCGAGCACCGCCCCCTGCCCCCAGCGCTGTGCTAACAGAGGTCTGCTGAGCCCTCTTACCTATAGCTTCTCGTGCCTCACCTGGCCCGCAGCCCTCCACCTGCCCTATCAAAGCCTCTTCTCCTTCAATCGTCCGCGCTGCCCACAGGGGAGACCCCCCCCTTACAGTCTGTGGCCTGCCTTTCTGATGGTCCCCCTTCCCTTGAGGAAAGTGAGGCCACGTGAGCTCTGGCCCCTGGAGATGGGCCTTTTACTGCACTGCATGTGCATGGCTGGTGCCTTCCCGGTAAATAATAATTAGCCAACAGCTTAGTGTCAGTGGTTTTCCATGGGACACTGGCTGCCTGTTTTGCTTGCCCAGGGACGTGTGGCAATATCTGGGGACATTTTTGGTTGTCACCCCAGTGGCACCCGGTGGGTAGAGTCTGGGGGTGCTGCTAAGCATCCTTCAGTGGCCAGGACGGCCCTCCCACAGAGAGCTGAGAAACATGAACGGAGCCAAGGCTGAGAAACTCTGTCATGGGGGGATGGCACAGTGAGGCCCCGAAAAGTGTCCCAGCCAGCATCCCTGCCCCGTGAACCCTTTTCCAGTTCCCCAAGTTGGAGGTCAGCCTGTGAACCTCTGAAGTCCCACAGCCATTGGTCGGCCGCTCTCTTGGATGGTTATCACTTCCTATGTCACCTCGTGAACCTGCCCATCGTATCCCCCCGGGGAGCTGCTCCCCGAGGCCCCGACTGTCAGCTTCATCACTTTGTTCCCAAAAGGCCTAGCGAAGCCACCCGCCCACTCGTCTGCTCCACCCTGTGGTTGGGCGGAGGAGCTCTTGGCGGGGTGGGCGCCTCTGTGGGTTGCTGTGTTAGGAGTCCTTTGTTCAGCGTGGCGCTCTCTCCACAGTTGTGACTCTCGAATGCATGGGCTTCAAATGGGAGCTCCATCCACCCCAGCTTTTTCAGTCCGAGACCTTGACCAAGCTCTACCTCGCAGCCCTGAAAGGGAGCCCCACGAAGGAAACAGAGCAGCTCCTGCCAGGTACGCACGGTCTCACCGCGCCAGCGGGGGGCCTCCAGCGCCACCGGTGTGAGAGATTCCGCCTGGCGCTTGGCTGTCCAACCGCCTGGGGGCCCTGGTCACCCTGGCAGTTAGGGCCCAGCCTACGGTACGTCCTCATCACGGGATTTAACCTCAGTTTCCTCACCTGTGAAGTGGGGCCATCGTTCCTTCTGTGTCGCAGTAAGGACTGGAGGGGCAGTACCGCGAAGTTCTAGGACAATGCCTGGTATGTGGTGAGCACTCAGTAATGTCTGTTGTTATTCCCCAAAAAATCCAATCTTGCCCGGCCAGCGAAGGCAGGGTCTCCAGCTTCTTCCCAGAGAAGAGTGGTCTGGCGGGCTTTCTGGAAGGGAGGCATCGTTTCTACACGGGGTTTGCTTGGTCCCAAGTATTATGGTTAGACGTTCGCACGTGCGCATGGATTTTACTTTTCCTTTGCTTTCCCTTCTCTTTTCTTAACTCCGCCTCATCCCGAAAAGTATTTAGGTCACTTCTGTCTTTCTTTTTCTCCTTGTTTAATCCTAATAATCCCCAGCCTCCCCTTCTGGCAGCCTTGCCAATGTCTCTGGGTAATCGAGGCGGCGTCCCCCAAGGATGATGCGTAAGCAAAGCAGGTGCCACAGGAAAGTCAAGGCCGCCAGAGCCAGCCAGCATGCCAGCCAGGAAGGGATCACATTTCCAGGACGTGGCAGCAAAGCCCTGTTATTCTGGAGCCAGACAGGCTGCTGGAGCCCCCACTCGCGGGCCTGCCTCAAGCCTGGACAGGGGGCCCAGCTGCCTGCTCGGATCCTTCGGGCCACAAAACCTGTGACTCAGCCCTTCCGGCCGGCTGGGAGCTGCACGGGCTGCGCCAGTCCCCACATTCGCGCTCGCTCGGGGGCCTCTTTGCCCTTTAAGCCTTTGCCCCAGGGTCTTCAGGAGAAGGACGGAGCCCTTCCTTCCTGCCCCCAGTGCCCAGGTCAGAGCTCTTGCTAGGCAGCCAATGGCAGGCCACAGAGAGCCAGACAATGAGCACATTGAAAAGCAGGCCATTTTGGAGGGAAAAACTGAGTCACTACCAGTAAGGTCTTGAACGTGTCGGGGCGACCTCACTTAAGAGGCAAGATGTGGCCCCGCTGAGGCAGCCACCCTGACCAGACCCGTGCTCGAGGCTGGACCTGACTGGGGATGCCAGAGTGGCCACAGGAGTAGAACCTGGTGCCAGGACTGTCACGACTTTTCAAGGGTCTCCCCCCCCTACCCCTTCCCCACCCGTCACCACCAAGCACCAGCCACAGCACCAGGCCCAGGACTTGAGTCCATGGTTCTCAGTGGGTACGGTCACAGCCTTCATGTGCCTTTATTGTTTTAGTATTATTTTTTAAAATTCTCACCCAAGGCCTGGCTGGTGTAGCTCAGTGGATTGCGCGTGGGCTGGAAACCAGAGGGTCCCAGTTCGATTCCCAGTCAGGGCACATGCCTGGGTTGTGGGCCAGGTCCCCAATGAGGGCCATGTGAGAGGCAACCATAC
>PVJI01034826.1:0-10146 GCA_004026765.1 Micronycteris hirsuta | reverse complement strand
GCTCTACCCCAGCAAGCCACCCCGCCAGGGCTCCTCTTGTGCTTTTGATTTTCTCCTTGCCAGTGGTCTCTTTGCACACAAATTCGACTGCTTTCCATAAGCATTCAGCCCCTCTCCCTGTCTTTCCTAGTAATTATTTGGGAAGTCCTCCTCACACATGCATTCACGGATGGCTGCCTTCTGGTCATGACCTCAAGCTCTTCTTAGCATCCTTGATTAGCCCCATTTTACAGCTGGAATAAACTCAGCGACCCAGCGATCAGCGAAGATCAGGCCACTTTGTCTCTCATATTTAGATAGGTATTTAAATTATTATTAATTCTGAAGTATCTCATAAGTAAAGATGAGGAATTAAAATTTATTTGAATTGGTCTGAGGGAAAAATCTACAGGAATATTTTCTCCTGAAATAATGATTCAAAAAAAAAAAATTTAGAATAGTGCAATTCAGATCAAAAGACACCAGGGTGCGTGAAAGACATTTTCCCTGTGATCTGCCCTATTGCCAAGTTTATGAAGAAAGAACACACTTACCTCCAATGTTATGTTTGTAGCTTTCCTCCTATGAGACCTGTATTTATTTTTCCATACTTAATATATCTTCCTATAATGAATCTTGCTTTCCCCCTGAACTGTGTAAGAATCTAATTTGCTATGTATTAACTGAGAATAAAACGTCCGGGCCAGCAGATTAGTATTTGTCTGTCTCACACAGTTTGTTCCCAGAGCAGTAGCTGGGGCCTCGGTGTGCGTTTCCTCCTGCACCAGGGAGCACCCTGCTACTTCAGAACCTTGGGGTGTGTTTAAAAGACGCCTTAAAAAATATGTGGTACAGAGTAGGATTTCCTAGAAAACACTAACAGGGGTAACAATCCCACTGGTAAACCAAAACAAAGTAAAAGCGATAGTCATACTGTGCTCAATACATGTTAGTTACCTGGATGAATTTATAAAAGGTGCTTTAGGAACTGTAGTGTTCAATATTTTTAACCCCATGTACCCAGTTATTAACAGTATTTTTTCTGTCCTTTCTTGAATGATATTGGGAAATTTCAAAAGAAGTGAATTGTTTGCTTCATTTTCCAATAGTCAGCAATCTTTTAACAATGAATTTTACGGTTGCCCCCTCCAGAGACTCTGAAGTGTCTGCTTGCTGAGGTGGGAACATCTCAGATTTCGTTGTGGGAGCAACTGGGACATACCATGTAACTAAGGGGAGACACATGACAAATACTCAGTTTGCTTCTCCTGTCATCTCAGATCAAACTCCCTGTCCTCTTTATCTCACCTGTACAGGCCATCTCCAGACTCCTGGAAGAGCCATCCAGCTACGTGACCTTGGCAAACTATGCTGGAGACAGCTGAACAACCCCACTCCACCTGCCTCATCACCTGCAGTATCCATCCCCCCACCTCTCTTCCCTGCCCCACTCCTAGTGCTCCTGCATTGGAGGACTTCTCACAGTCCATTTTCAGACTGCCTACCCTTCAGAGGTTCCTCTGCTGCCTGAAATGCCTTCTCCCTCTCTTCACCTGGCAAAGGAGTCTCCTTTCCAGTCTCTTCATCAGTTCTGCACTCTGGTTGAACTAGACTTGTTTTAGCACTCACTACATCTTGTTTCTATCCTATAGACTAAGTGCCTTTTTACTCATATTTCCAGTGCTTAGCGCATGTCTTCCATATAGTAGATGCTCAATAAATGCTTGCTAGGGAAAGTTATGGCCAGATTAGAATAGAATAGCTCAGATCTGGCTGCATTTTTCTGTAGGTTTAGTGTCCTCACACATCCTCTGGCAATAAATGACTCATAGGATTTTTTTTAATAATTTTATTTTTATTTATTTTTAGAGAGAGGGGAAGGGAGGGAGACAGAGAGGGAGAGAAACAGCAATGTATGGTTGCCTCTCACATGGCCCTCACGGGGACCTGGCCTGCAACCCAGGCATGTACCCTGGCTGGGAATCGAACCGGGACCCTCTGGTTCCCAGCCTGCACTCAATCCACTGAACTACAACAGCCAGGGCAAATGACTCATAGGCTTTATGACTCATTTGTATAGAAAGCAATGAACTTGGAGGGGAAACAATTCAGGCCTGAGTAATAACCCCTTGAACCTCTCATGTCTATAATAGAAGGAACTTTTGTTTTGTGTCCCATATTTCAGACAGTGTTCCTGGATGCACGCAGACAGTTCACCCTGGCCAAGCATGTCACTAAAAGCACACCTTCCCCAGAACTGGCAATGGTTTGTTTTCAGCTTCTCATTCCACAATCAATCTTAAGTCCCTACAAGCTCAATTTCTTGATACTGATTTCAGAAGTAGTTTTGTAACCATTAACTAAAAATTAGGCTATTCCAACAAAAAAAGCTCTAACAGAAGAAGTAAAAGCATGTCACATTTCTTCTTCTGGCTGTGCCATTACCTAACTTTGAGAGAGAAAAATAATTTAAACTTTTCCTGTTACGTAATACACCATGCCTTCGTCTCTCACACTCTTTACTGCTGCAGCTCTAAAATAGCAACTACAGCCTGCAGTAGAGTCTCTTTGGGGACTTTAAGACCACTAATCAACTTCACAGCTGGAGGCAAAGCACTTGGCTGGGAAATACTTTTTCCACGACATACAAGGTGCTGTGACCTTGTCAGGGAAGCCAGAGGGCTCAGCTGAAGGAGTAGGGAGAACTGGAGCAAAGCAAGGGGCCACAGGCAGGCTGAGCAACTTCGCGAGTTACCTGTCCCCTGCCTGCTTCCATGATTCACCCACTGAGCCAGGGAACAAGGTGACTCCAACTCTCCAGGAGCCTCTGGGAGCAGAGATGTCTGGCTCCACCTCTCTGAGCCTAGCTTAAGGCCCGAACTTAAGGTGCATAAAGACGAGAAGCCCTCCTTTGAACAATGCTCTTCCCTTACCCTGCGGTGCCTCACCTTCAGCAGGCACTGAGGTCACAGGAAGAGATTATTGGCACCCACTCCCGAGTTCTGATTCCATGTGTATGGGACAAGGCCTGAGACTCTGCATTTCTAACACATTCCTGAAACCACCTGAAGACCCACTGCTCTTCTCTATCCAATTACTGTACCTTTTTTCACTAGACTATTTACTCATAAGGTAATTTATTCCCTTTGCATTTCTCTGAAATATGGTGATTCACTTACCAACACCTTCCCTTCAAGTGTCAATTTAGTCTAATTTGAGGACGGTGCTAGACTAAGAAGCATCTGGTCAAATAATTGCTCTTGTTTAATTTTAGAGTAAACGTGTCAGGAGAGTAACAGAAGGGACTGTATTATAAAATTGTAATTTTAACAGATCTCCTTTCGGTAAGTTGCTAAACATATTTCGTTGACACAGAAGTATCATGAACTCAGTACACCGGTACTGAGCATCTGGGCCAACGTGTGATGGGATTATAACACTGCCTGCTACCCAGACCGTTTTCTTCCCAGAAAACCAAGTTAGTTTTAGCACATAGATATCAGTTTTCAAATGGAAGCAGCCTTCTTCATTTCCTCCCCAGAATAAATTGTCCATCAAGCTATAGGGTTACTTCTTGTAAAGTGAAACTCTGGTCTTGCTGGAGCTCGTACCTGAGACTGGGAGAAAGAGAAAGTAACTCAGTAGTGAAAACAGTTCTGCAGTCACGGGAGCCTGACTTGGGCCTGAGAAACATCCAGACCCTCTGGGGCCTCTGCTGTGTGTTTGCTTTTTAAATTATAAGTTACAGATAATAATTCTTACCTCATAGATATGCTATGGATTTCAGGAATAAAACAAGTCTGATATTGTTCTAAAAAAGTTACATCAGTTATCTTTTGCCACAATAATGCTGTGCAACCACAAACTTGAATGGCATGCAATAACTGCAAGACGTTAGTGGCAGAGCTAGGGCTAGGGCTAGGGCTACGGTAGGAAAAAAAACTTCAGTGGCAAATTGTAAGAAACATTTACTTTCCATCATTCTGTTGGCCAGGTAAGTGATTGTACTAATCTGGGTCAGACCCAGAGGATCTCAGCTGAGTTCATGTCTGATCACTCACATGAACCCGACAGTTCAGTGGGTGGTGTGTGTGGGGGGTGCTGGTCTAGGATGTCATCAGCCTGGATGACTGATCTCTGCTCCAGGTGGTCTCTCATCCTCCAGCTTGTTCTCAGACAGCACGAAGGGGTGTGAGCAGAAGCTTGGAAGCATGCAAGGCCTCTGGAGATCGGGCTCAGAACGGGCACAGCAGGCATTTGGCTGCGTTCTGCTGATCACAGTAAATCAGAAAGCTGCCCAGATGTAGATGGAGAATGGATCCCACCTCTAGAAGGAAAGGGCTTCCAAGTCACATTGTAAAGGCCATACAGCAGTGGAGAATTAGTCATTTGTTTCGGTCAACCTACTACTTTAACATACTTTAATTATTAAACTTTTTTTTATCAGTCAATTGTTATAAATTTGACATTATGGAGAAGAAACAATAGTTTCTTCACTGTCAGCAGCTAGATTCCCCCACTGGTAGCCCCTGCACGCTTATGGCGCTGGGCGGAAGGCGCTCCCACGTGTGCCTGGGGGAGAAGCAGGCATCTGAGCAGTTCATTTTAAAGTGCATGTACTGCTTGTATTCCTTCAATCTTTATCATGCCTGGGCCACAGATGATTTATCAGGGGTGCTATCGTGGAATAATTTGGAAGGTTTCCCTTGTGACATTTTTAGTGTCAAGGTTAACATGCTGATTTTAAAGCCTCCACCTCCAAATTGAAGAATTTCCAAGTGGTATTTTTCCTTAAAAGGATCATGGCTTACATAGAATTAAAGAAAAAAAAAACATAAAATACAATTCTTAAATGTCACTTTATCTAATGATAAATATGATAGTTTACCAAAACAACCCTCACAAAGTTTAGAATTATGGTATAATCTGTTAACCCATATTATCCTGCCACTTATTATCTAAATTTGCATAAACATTTATTGATTCAAAAAGGGATATGTCTCCTGAAGCTAACATGCATTATTTTTTAATAATCTTTACAGCTTTCACACTCATCAGTCTTTTTTCTAAGTTTATTCATTATAAGATATATAAGAAAGAAAATCAAAATTATCTTTCTGGCCTGGCTGGTGTAGCTCAGTGGATTGAGCGCGGGCTGGGAACCAAGCGGTCCCGGTTCGATTCCCAGTCAGGGAACCGAACTGGGTTGCAGGCCGGGTCCCCAGTGAGGGCCATGTGAGAGGCAACCACATGTTGCTGTTTCTCTCCCTCTCTTTCTCCCTCCTCTGTCTATAAATAAATAAATAAATAAATAAATAAAATCTTAAAAAAATATATCTTTCTGTAACCAAATAACCCAAAAATGGTTGAGCCAGCCCTACATACCCTGGCCTTTTGCCCTGTGAGTCTGTGAAATAGCTTTAACTATGTTCTAGCACTGTAGGAAATGATTCTGTTTCCTCGTGGCTTCTCATTTGCAGGAAGGACAAGGAGAGGGTGGCTGGCGCTGGGACACGGGAATGAGGAGAGAGGCAGTAAAGACTGCAGGTACTCTTTTGGCTGAATTCTGCCAGCTCTGAGAAGCATGACATTTCTGGGACCCCAAGCAGCAGGCCAGGGCAGGGCTCCGAAGAGGCTCCAGCCCCCCGTACCAGCCGCCCTCCCTGCATGGCCCTGGGGCAGCCAGAAGCTCTCCCAGACTTCCTGTGATCTTGCCTCTTATTCTTTTCCCTCCGAAAACTGAACCACGTCCTTCTGGAGGGGAAGAAATAAAGCCTCAAGGTCCAGTCATGTGTTTATGGGAACCTGGACTCCAGCTGCATCTCTTCCAGGTCTGGGTCAACAAGTCCGGTGTCAGTAGGAGGGCCTTGTCTTTCTGAAGAGCTCTTTAAATGTTGCCCCCAAGCAGCCCTTGGGAAGGAAGGTTGGCTATGAGATGGCTCCCACCTCCCCAACTGTGGGTCAGATGCATCTCTTAAGAGGGCAAGTTGGCAAGATGGAAAGCAGTGGCCCTGGCCAACCACGAACCCTTCACACGAGCTTCTTCCCCAGATCTCTCCACTGCCCTGCAGCCCTTGGGCCTGGGCTGAGCCTCCGAGAACCCAGTCTTAGCTTTGCCCCAGGGGTGGCGGGAGAGCCTGGGAAATCTAGGGGACCAAGCTCCCCTGGTCTGCAAATGCAACGCATCTTGGAGAAGAAACACCGGCCACAGGGTGTGTCTTCAATGCTGGATTTCACCCGCAGGAAGGAGGTTATCAAGGCTGAGAAGTCTTCCAAAGGGGGTGTGCTGCTGATTTTCAGCTGTCCAATTGAGAGCCGTCTGGCCTAACTGGTCAGACAGAAGAGTTTAAATATAGGTTTCCCCATTTCTGGCCAGTCAGGCCTTTCTTTGCTTCTGTCAAGGTTGGGAACCAGGAGTAGCCAGGGCTGCCCTGGGGCCTGCAGGGAAGGGAGGGAAGTAGAGTGTGGAGGCCCAGAGGTCTCAGAGAGACCCCTCCAGACAGCCTTCACCTCCAGCTGCAAGTTTCTCCCACACCCCAGAAGCCTACGGCTGCCTCCAGGGAGGCTGCAGGAACATAGACCTGACCAGCTGGACAGTGATGTCATCACAACCTCAGAGCTCAGCAACTGTCCTTTGAGTGCCCAGGACCTCAGTGAACAGGGTGCTTTGCCCCAGCAGGGTCCCTGGCCTCCCCCAGCTTCCAGGCCCCAGTACCTTACTACAGGGCTTCATCTCTCCTCCCACTGCCACTGGCCTCCCTATGCAGACAGTCTTTGCTTTGCCAGGGGGAACCCAGTCACTGTCTCCTAGGGAGGCTGGTTTGGGGAGTGGGGTGTGTACCAGGTACAGGGCACAGTCACTACTTCTGAATGAGGGGACTGTACCTGGCCATGTGGAGAGGAAGTGGCATGCTGGAAGCAATGCTGAGTCCACCAAGCCCAGCCACCCTCTTCTAATAGCAGCTCAGAGAGCCCGGAGGGGTCCAAGTGTGGACACAGAGGAGCACGTTATATTTTTCTTTGGCTGGTGGACCAGTCCCCAGGAGGGGCATCCATCCAGTGACACGACCCAGACCCCCAGATGGCTGAGAACTCACTGTGGAGAAGGGGGCTTCCTGGAGTGCTGGAGGGCCCACCAGGATTACTTGTAGCTGCCGTCCGCCATCTTCTGCTTCCAGCAGGTGCCTGACTCAAGAAGCTTCGAAAGGTCTGGGTCCCCTCGGGACTCCAGGTCCCGGGAACAGTTTACAGGATGGTTCAAGAGAGGAGATGGTGGGAGGAGGTGACTGAGCAGGAGGGGAGTAGGGGCAAGTCAGCCATCTTCCCAGGTAGCTTGAGGCCAGAGAAGAGCCAGAAGTGGGGTTCAGGGCAAAGGAGGAGTTGAGAGCAGAGAGGGAGGCCAGGCAGTGTGGAGGGAAGGTCGGGAAGGGAGTCTGGCAGGGCAGGGGGAATTGGGGTCCCCAGGAGATGTGTGGAGGCTGTAGGCTTTGGGGGCTTCCAAGGGGGGAGGGGGCCTGCTGGTGAGAGATGGGATCTTGGTTTGGCAAGTTTGGGAGTAGGCGGAGGGCCAGGCCAAAGGCAGTGGGGGAAACCAGGTGAGAAGGAGGAGGCAGGGGAAGTGGGAGGGGGAGAGAGTGGTCTGGGGACAGCAGGAAAACAGGACTTTTTCCTCGGTGCTGCCAAAGCACAGAGTGAGAGCTGGGTTCTGATACTGCCTCCATCCTCGTGACCTCCTAAGTAAGGAATTCTAGACAGAGACCTGAAAGCCCTGCCTCAAGCACAGCTGTGTGCACTGTGGGGATGAGCAAACCATGGTCTTTCTTTTTCAAAACACTTTATATTCAATATTATTTTGTGTTAGTTTCAGGTATACAGCAGTGGTTAGACAATCATATATACACTTTGCAAAGCATTCCCCAGATATTTCCAGTACACACCTAGCTACATGCATAGTTATTACAGTATTATTGACTATTCTCTACGCTGTATTTTATATCCCTGTGACTGTTTTGTAACTACCAATCTGTAATTCTGAATCCCTTTACTTTTATACCCAGTTCCCCAAACCCCTTCCCCTCTGGTAACCATCAGTCTGTTCTCTGTATCTATGAGTCTGATTCTGTTCTGTTTATTTGTTTATATTGTTCTTTAGATTCCACATATAAGTAAAATCGTATGGTATAGCATATTTCTTTCTCTGTCTGACTTATTTCACTTCACATAAAACCCCCAATGTACATCCAATCCGTACAAATAGTAAGATCTCATCATTTTCATGGCCAAGTAATATTCCATTGTATATATGTACCACATCTGTTTTATCCAATCATATATTGATGGGCATTTGGGTTGCTTCCATATCTTGGCTGTTGTAAATATGCCTGAAATGTACACAGTGATGCATATATTGTTTTGGATTAGTGTTTTCAGTTTCTTCAGGTATACACTCAGAAGTGGAATCACTGAGTCATAAGACAGTTCCATTTTCATTTTTTGAGAACTTTTCATGCTGTTTTCCACAGTGGCTGCACCAGTCCGCATTGCCACCAAGAGTGCACAAGGGTCCCCTTTTCTCCACATCCTCACCAGCACTTGTTGTCTGTTGATTTATTGATGATGGCCATTCTGAGGTTGAGGTGATATCTCATTGTGGTTTTAATTTGCATTTTTCTGATGATTAATGACATTGACCACCTTTCAAATGTCTGTTGGCATCTGTATGTCCTCTTTGGAAAAGCGTCTATTCAAGTCCTTGGCCCATTTTTAAATAGGATTGTTCTTTATACATTTTGGATATTACTTCCTGATCAAAAGTATCATTGGCAAATATTTCCTCCCATTCAGTGGGCTGTTTTTTCATTCTGTTGATGACTTTCTTTGTTTTCCAAAACCTTTTTAGTTTGCTGTAGTCCCATTTGTTTACTTTTTTCTTTTGCTTTTTTTGCCTGAAGAGATGTATCAGTAAAAAATATTACTAAGGGGAATGTCCAAGGTTTTATTGCTTATGTTTTCTTCTAAGAGTTTTAAGGTTTCAAGTCTTACATTTAAGTTTTTAATTCATTTTGAGTTTATTCTCGTATAGGTTGTGACAAAGTAGTGCAGTTTTAATTTTTTTGCATGTATCTATCCTATTCTCTCAAAACCATGTACCGAAAAGACTGCGTTTACCCCATTGTATTTTCTTGCCTCCTTTGTCAAATATTAGTTGACCATAAAGCCATGGGTTTACTTCTGTTCCATAGTTCTGCGTGTCTGTTTTTATGCCAACAGCATGCTGTTTTGATACTATAGTTGAGTAGTCTAGTTTGATATCAAGTAGTGTGGTATTTCCAACTTTGTTCTTATTTTTTTTCCTTTTTATAAAATTTCATTGTATTTTTGTCCATTACCATTTATCCTTCCTATACCTTTCTCCATCTCCACCCACCCCATTCCCTCCTGAAAGCACCACACTGTTGTCCATGTTCATGAGTTCTTTCTCTCTCTTTCGTCTTTTTTTGCTCGATCTCTCCACTGCCCCAACTCCCTACTCCCAGGGCTGTCAGCCTGCTCTCCATCTATGAGTCTATCTCTATTTTGCTTGTTAGTTCAATTTGTTCATTAGATTCTGCATATGAGTGAAATCATATGCCACTTGTCTTTCTCTGATTGGCTTATTTCACTTAGCATAATGTTCTCCAGGTCCATCCGTGCTGTCACAAATGGTAAAATTTTCTTCCTTTTTCACAGTGAGTAATATTTCATTGTGTAAATGTACCATAGCTGTTATATCCACTCATCTGCTGAGGGGCACTTGGGCTGCTTCCAAAACTTGGCTATTGTAAATTATGCTGCTACGAACATAAAGGTGCATATATTCTTTCGAATTGTGTTTCAGGTTTCTTAGTATAAGTTTCCAGAAGTGGAATTGCTGGGCCATAAGGCAGTTCCATTTTTAATTTTTTGGCTTAACTCCACAGTGGCTGCACCAGTCTGCATTCCCACCAAGAGTGCAAGAGAGTTCCTTATTCTCCACATCCTCACCAACACTTGTTGTTTTTGATGTAATGGTGATAGCCATTCTGAGGGTGACGTGATATCTCATTGTGGTTTTAACTTGCATTTCTCTGTTGATTAGTGACGTTGAACATCTTTTCAGATGTTTATTCATTATTGTATGTCCTCTTT
>PVJI01034825.1:0-10147 GCA_004026765.1 Micronycteris hirsuta | reverse complement strand
TATATATATATATATATATATATATATATATATATATATATATATATATATGAAATGGAGTAAATTTTACATAAAGGATTATAGAAACATTAGGAACTCTGTTCTGCCTGCTAGACAGATACTGGTTTTAGTTAGTATTTTTCAGTCAATGAGTGACACTCCAATGACTGTTGGAGAAGTAAGTTATCAGTGTAAATGCACAACACAGTCATATTTAAGAAATCCTTGATAGAGGGGTCTGGTAGAAATGGTTCATGAGGAGTTATTCCCTTCTGTTGTATTAATTTACTTTTTTAAATTAAATAAATTTATTTCCATTCCATCTTTACTAATTTTAGCTTGGCTCCCAGTTGAATACCTCTCTCTGCAGGTGCTGCAAGATTCTATAATAATACTCCAATATATCAGGCTCTTTATGTAAGTGTTACTATTCTTTTATGGGCCATCTTTGCAAAACATGCTGTAGTAGAAGCTTCGTAGTTTCAGTTATATATTTATATGTTACCAGAATTTTCTACTTTTGTAAATTGTGTAACTAGTCAGCTCAAACATACCATTTTGCCCAGAATATAATACTTCATAAGAACTTAATCCTAAGGTTTGAAGGAAACATAAATTTGGCTATTTATTTTGAGTTGCTCTGGAGAGAAGTATTCTGTGCTATTTTTTATACAGTCACAAAACTAAACTCCTCTAACCTTCATCATGACCTCTCACTGTACTTCAAGATTGATTTGCTGTTTAAAGCTACTGAATTTGGAGACCATAAGCTTATAAATGGGGACAGTTAAAATCTATGCACAGAAGCAGCACTAAATTTTTGAGATTTCAGGAGGGATTATGGGGAAGGTTTTGCCCCTTATACCTTCTTAAAATCAAACTGATGGTGCATACTCTTATATTTGTTATGTTTTTTTGGCTCATTTATTGATATTCCAGGTGCATTGAGATTATTTATATAGGTATGATATATAATTTAGTAAATCAAATGCATAAAGATTTGATATGTCATTGTTTCTGAACAGTGAAATGGATATACAAATATACAGACTAAATGTAGTCCTTTTTAGTCTGATGATGAATTTCATAATTTGGGATTTTAAAGCTAGTAATAGAAATAGCAACATCAGGTTTTTTATAAAGATTTATTTATTTTTTAGACAGAGGGGAAGGGTAGGGAGAAAGAGAGGGAGAGAAACATCAATGCGTGGTTGCCTCTTGAGTGCCCCTTACTGGGGACTTGGCCTGCAACCCAGGCATGTGTCCTGACTGGGAATCGAACTGGCAAGCCTTTGGTTCAAAGGCTGGCACTCAATCCACTAAGCCATATCAGCCAGGGGACAAAGTCAGTTTTGAAATGGCAATTAATAGCAAATTACCATTAATATTTATCTGACAGATTGTTTACCATTATTTCCTTTATTTCTATCCAAAATTGTGTATGCATGGGTAGATAGATCCTTTTGGTGAGACCATGACAGATGAGTGAGTAAACAATTCTCCTGTCTTTCTTGACTGAGGAAAGGTTTCTAGAAAGCAGGACAATGTCAGAAAGCTCAAGTGGGTTATCAGATATTAGGGTAGCTTGACCTTTTTGGCATGTCATGTGGAGTAGACAGATAATTTAAGTAGTAACCTCTAGAACCTTTCCTTATGAGTTATATATCCAAAGGCCCCAAATTAACACTTGTCCAAACTGACGATTATATTGACCTGCTGTAGTGAACAGTGTTCATATTATAGGATTGACAGTGTTTGTTCCAAGTACTGTTATGTACTTTTTGAATGGTTACAGCTTCCTTCCTTTCTCCTTTCCTCTCTCCCTTTCTTCCATTCTTTTTTTCCTTTCATCATTATTCTCTTTGTCTTCTTCTCCTCCTCCCTTCCCTCATCCCTTTCTTCTCCTCTTCCTATTTTTCTTCCTCCTTCTCCTCATTCTCTCTCTCTCTTTCTTCTACTTGTTTTCCTCTCCTTCTTATTTTCCTACCCCTGTCCCCTCTTCTTTATTCTTCTTCCTTTTTTGGGGGGTTTGTTTTGCCTCTCTCTTTTTTTTCTTTCTAATAGTCAGAGTCCTTTATATGAATATATGGAATATTGGCTGTTTTAAAAAGCAATGTAGAAGAAGTACCTTAGCAAGAAGAAAAAACTGGAAAAATAATACATTTAAAGAATTTATAACAGATCAATACAGTGAGAAATGGTCTATCCCCTTTTTCAGTACCATCTTAGACCCAATAAGAGAAACTCTGTGGTGAACAAACTCTTTGAGTGGAATTTATATCCTTACTTTCTGGTATTCACACCCATGTGAAACTCCTTCCTTTGAGTACAAGCAGGACCTATGACTTTTTTGTTTGTAGGTTTGTTTTTAACAGGTTTAATTCACTGTTTTTTTTTTTTTTATTTTATAAAATTATGTGGTAGCCACAGTTGGAGCCTGGATCCTCTACATAGAAACATTGGTGTGATTCTTTGCAAGATGGTCAGTGAATTCTGGGTAGGGAGACTTGTGAACACAGTCTCTTTTCAAAGGTCAGGGGTGCAATAGCTGTAGGTCTTAGAGATTGCATCAAAGGTGGCATTAGCGAAGTTACCCAGGGTGGCAGTGCAACCCCTGGCTGAGGTGTAGGGCCTGTGAGTTTTTTCTAATAAACAAAATATGGCTACGATAATGAGATGTATATAATTACATGTCCATGATTATATGATTGTATATGATAGTAGTTTATTCTTTACTGGCTTTGGGGAATCAAATGGACATGCCAGAGAACAAAACATGGCAAGGAATTATGAATTAATTCTTATAGTTAAAGATGACTTTCAGCTATTGTCTGCAAAGCAAAGCCTTGCAGCCAATAACCAGCAAGAAAATACCATACCCACACACACACACACACACACACACACACACACACACGCACACACACAAATTTTACCAACAAACTAATCTTGGAAGTGGATCATTCCCTGGTCAATCCTCATGAGGCTGAAGACTCAGCTGACACTCTGGAGGCAGTCTTTTGAGGCCACAAGGCAGAGAACCCTACTAAGTTGTTACAGAACTCATGGCTCACAGAAATGGTGAGATAAGAAATGAGTGTTGTGGAGAGAGAAGATGGCGATGAAGTAGGTGGGACCTGAGCCCACTTGCTCCTGCACCCAACTGGGCCACTTAACTGATCTTCCTAAGGACAAAGTGAACAACCAACAGAATCTTAGCTGATATGAACTTTGGAAGTCAAAGTGTGCAGAAGACACCTCAAAACAGGCAGTAAGGTTTTATAGGCAGAAGGGGAAAGTCTGGGGTGAGGTGCCAGAAACCTCAACTGCGCATGGAGACAACATAGGAGGAGAGCCAGGTCAGAAATAGCAGCCTAATGGCTGCATCCTCTCCCAGGGCAGACAAATTGCAGACCCACACCAGGTGAGACTTGAAAGCATAACGTTGTCAGGGGTTTGGGAGGAAGACACACAGGCACCCACACAGCTGGCTGCTCACCCAAGCAGAGGTGGCTGTCACTGGCCAGGGTAATGCCAGAGAGTGGGGAGGATCCTGGTGACACATGGAGCTGGGAGAGGCAGTGGGTTGAGACTGGCCATGACTGAGACAGACTCTGGACTTGCCAGGGAGTTGGAGTGTGTGGAAATCTAGGCAGTGACTTGGAATGGTAGCGGCACCAAGAGAGATATTTTTCAAAGGGAGAACTGTCGTGCACTAGGCAGGAACCTGCTGCGCACACCTGTCCAGTCAAGAAGGGAAAATTGTAGGCATGATTTATTCTCACTCAGGGCACCTTACAGATTGATAAGAGGGGTGCAAATCAAGGTGCTTTATAGGTACCAGCCCAGTGCAACTGCGCAGAGCGGAGAGTGCGGGCTGCACAGTGCTATGACTCTGTGGGCTGGAAAATGGGCACCTATGATTATTGTAGCCCAGACTGAGCCTCTTCCTTGACAAACCACAGGAAAAGGAAAATGGAGTCCATGCTCTACTACCTACAGGAGTCTGGAATGCCTGTAAAATCAGCTGGGAGGCTTAAGAACAAGTAGGGGCTTTTTCTTTTTTACTGCCAGTTTGTTTTTTATTTCAATGTCTCTGTTTATATTTTGCTTGCTTGTTTGTTTTCTTGACTAGGGTCCACTTATAGGTGAGATGGAGACAAATGTACTTGAACAATAATTTTTTAAAAAGAAACAATTAATGATATTTTATTTTTTAATGATATTTTAAAACCATTTTCTTAGTAGTATCTCTAGTGATCATAATATGCATTTCTAAAAATTATTTTATTGTTCAATTACAGTTGTCTGCATTTACCTTCCACCAGTCCCCCCTTACTCAGCCATCCTCACCTCCCTTCCTTACATCCACCCCCACTTGGTTTTGTCCATGCATCTTTTATAATTGTTATTATCTATAAGTGCATATTATCCACTATATATTATCTCACCTATAAGTGGATCCTGGTCAACGAAACAAACAAACAAGAAAAATACAAACACAGACACTGAGATAAAGAACACACTGATGGTAATTGGTGTGGAAGAGGGAGTTGGATAATGGGGAAAGTAGGGAAAGTGTTGTCAAAGAATATGTTTAAATGATGCATGGACAAAGCCAAAGGGGGTAAGATTGAGGGTTTGAGGTGGGAATGGGTGGGGTGGTATGAAGTGGAGGGGGGAAATGGAGACAACTGTACTTGAAAAGCAATAAAAATTATAGTGGAAATGTAAAATAAATTTAAAAAATAATAAAAAAATAAAAAAACAAATAATTTTTATGGCTTGTGATTTACACAAAATTTAAATTTTAGTGTTCATCAGGAAAGTTTCTTTTTTAAAAATGTGTCTTAATCATACCATTTATTAATCAACTATAACAAACACCCCCTAATTTTTTGTGGCTCAGTCCATAAAGTATTTCTTACTTGTGCCCAAGTCCTGTGTGGGTTGGCAAGGATTTTGCTCCATGCAGTCATAAAGGGAGCCAGGTTCCTTTCTTCAAATGGTCTCACCATCATTGAGTACCTTGTCTTCCTCTGGATGCAGGTACAAGAACTAGGAAATAGACGGTATTCAGGGAAATATGCTGAATACAAAGAATACACCCTGCTATCATCCACTTGGAATAAGTGATGGCATAAATCCTTTCTGTTCTTATTGGCTTGAGTAGAATTTGGTCACATGGCCCTATTTACCTTACAAAATGTAGTAAAAAATGTAGTTTCTTTGTATGCCCAAAGATAAGAGGAGCATAGACATAATGGTGAGCTCTTCAATTTCTGCCACTGCCTACTCTTCTGGTCCTCACCTATCCATTTACTTCTTTTGCCTCATAAACAGAATACAGTCCCCCCGCAGGGAACAACTCCTTAGCCCCATCCAACTCAAAATACAGGGTCTCTGGTGACACTGAATTCTCTCTATTGTGTCTTTCTATAGCTCCTATTGGTTTAGCAATCAAGAAAGTTTCATTGGAACACAGTCAAGGCCGTTTATTTATGTACTGTCTATATCTAGTTTCAGGCTACAACAGTAGATACGAGTAGGTGTGACAGACTGGATGATCTGCAAAGTTGAAAATTTCTGCTATCTGATTATTTTACCTTTTTTAGGTTGTTACTATCACTAGAGTACATATGATGTAAAAATCTTATTAAACAATATAATTACTTATTTTTTCAAAATGTGAGCAATAAAATTACATTAATGGAATAAATATATAGTGATTTTCAAATATAAATGTCTTTTTGTATTATTTATCTGAATATTGATTGCTGTTTTAGGATCACAGCACTGACACGTGCTCAATAATAATATTTAGTCATTTTTATGATTTGCCAGGTAATAGTTATATAAATATTATAGCTTTTGTATATGCTTTATGTCAATTTTGTTATGAAGCTATACTCATAAATATAAGAGGAAAGAATATATTTTATTTAATAACTTATTGAGTAATAAATTTAAAATATTTAGGAAAATGTATGTGTCCTCTATTTGTATTCTTAACTTGAGCTTCATAATTGTTTTGTGCCTGTGTTCTTTTAAAGAATATCCTTCAAATTTCAGAATTTTTTCCTCCAAGTGGGTACAGACTATCATATTCTGTATCTATCCATGTTTAATTTGTCTGATTTAGTTTTAAAATAACCATTATACATAGTTTGCTCTTTTTTAGAAATCAGCAAATGTTCAGCCATTCAATTTTATTTATTTATTATTTAATGTAGAAACTGGGAGATTTGAGTAACTAAAATATTTATAATTATTAAAATGGGCAGGAAAAGTTTTAATAAGCTTATAACTAAAATTATATGTTCATTTAATAGATATATAAGATGTAATTCCTTTGAAAGTAGGATATGGGACCAGTAGTCTCCAAAATTAAAGGCAATCGCCATTTAATGTGTTCTAATTAAGTTATACTTATGACTATACCTAGATTGACTCATATAAAGACTCTTACACATGGTATGATTCACGTGGCAGTACCCGTAGCTGGTTTAGCTTTAGCTAAGTACCCCTTGGAAGACAAAGCTGTTGGGTAAAACTTAAAATGAGTATAGAAAAAATCATTTATGATTTAGACAGATTTCCCCCATCTGTTATCACACAACAGATGTGTGAGGTGATTACTAAATGCATGAGATTGGAATCAACATATCTAAAAACTTTAAAATAAGTAATTTCATATAGGCAAGGTGATAAAATTTTACTATCAATACTAGATAAATGTTTTTTATTAGAAAAGGACTACTTGCCCTGGCTGGTGTAGTTCAGTGGATTGAACGTGGGCTGGGAACCAGACAATCCCGGTTCGATTCCCGGTCAGGGCACATGCCTGGGTTGTGGTCCAGGTCCCCTGTGAGGCCATGTGAGAGGCAACCATACACTGCTGTTTCTCTCCCTCTATGTCTCCCTCCCTTCTCCTCTCTCTAAAAAAATAATAAAATAAATAAAATCTTAAAAAAAAAGAAAGGGACTACTTATTAGATTTTCTATTTTTAATCAATATTCACAACACTATTTTCTAACAAATTTGTTTTACTATGCAGATGTGATCATCATATGTCTAGGTTTTATACTTTCCATTTGCAAAAATAGATTTTGAGCACAAGAAACTCTCAGTTCAGTCACCATATTTCTGAACACTTTTTTTATTAACAAACTTTATTCTTAGGTCAGTTTTAGGTTTACAGAAAATTAAGTGGAAATTACAGTTAGTTTTAATATATTTTCTTACCACCTACGCCAAGCCCCTACTCAGTTTTCCCTATTATTAACATCTTTCAGTAATAAAGTACATTATTATTATTAACTAAATTTCATAGATCACATTAGGATTCACTCTTGGCATTGTATATTCCATGGGTTTAGACAGATATATAATGACATGTATCCACAATTGTAGTATCATTCAGAATTTTTTCACTGTCCTATTCATTCTTCCCTTCCTCCCTATCCCTGGAAACCATTAATCATTTTACTGTCTTCATAGTTTTGTATTCATGTAGTTGAGTACAAAATTTAATTTTCTCATATTCGCTTCTTTCAGTTAGCAATATGTATTTAAAATTATTTTATGTCTTTTCATGACATAGCTCATTTCTTTTTATTTCAGAATAATATTCCATTATTGAGGCGTGCCAAAGTTTGTTTATCCATTCCCTTGGTGAGGGAGATTTTGGTTGCTTCCAAGTTTTGGGAATCATGAATAAATCTGCTTTCAACATTGTGTGCAGGTTTTTGTGTGGATATGTTTTCAACTCATTTGGGTAAATATCAAGGAGGACACTAGCTGTAATTTTGTGGTAAAAATATGTTTAGTTTTGGAAGAAGATTCCAAACTGCCTTACAAAGTGGCCACACCATTTTGCATTTTTACATACAATGAATGAGAGTTCCTATTGATCCACATTTTTATCAGCACTTGGCGCTATTGGTGCTCCAAATTTTAAACATTCTAATAGATGCATAGGGGTATATTGTTTTCACTTGCAATTTCTTGATGACATATAATGTTGAGCATCTTCCCATATTCATATTTGTCATCTGTATATCTGCTTTGGTAGGATGTCTGTTCAGATTTTTTACCTATTTTTAATTAGGTTGTTTCCTTATTTTTGAGTTGTAAATGTTTTTTAAATAGTTTGGATGCCAGTCCTTTATCATACATGTATTTTGCAAAGGTTTTTCTTCTAGTTTGTGGATTGTCTGATTATCTTCACTTTAACTTTCACGGAGTAGAAGCTTTTAATTTTAATGAAATCCAACGTATCAAATGTTTTCAAGAATCATGTTTTTGGTGTTGCATCTAAAAAGCCATCGTCAAACTCAGGATCACCTAGATTTTCTCCCATTATCTCTTATAGAAGTATATAGTGTTGAGTTTTAAATTTTAGGACTATAATACAAGATAATTTTTTCTAAAACATTTAAAATGTGTGTCTAGATTCATTTGTTTTTACACGTGAATGCCCAGTTGATCTAGCACTATTTGATGAAGCCTTTCTCCATTGACTAGCCTTTGTTCTTTTGGCAAATATCATTGGCAGTGTTTGTGTGGACATGAACACAAATTTAAGCCAACAGTTGCTACATTTATATATGTATATATTTTTTGAATTGTGAATATCCTACTGTCGATAGGAATTTTAAGCTACCATTCTATCTCTTCTTTTTGTGAATGTGAAGAGTCCTTCAGAAAGTATATAAAAATGCAATGTGGGAAAGTCAAAATAATTTCCTGTGTAACAAGTATTCAACAAGGATAGAAGTAATATTTTATCTTACTGATAATGATGAATTGTATATATGCCAATATACAATTGCTAACCTTATTTGTCTAGGCAAAAGAAAATGACATTTGGAAACTTTTCACTTTTAAAATAAAGAGATTGTTAATAATTGTGTGAATTTAACCCTAATGAGATGTGAGAACAACTATTGAAATGTTAATACTATCAAATGTCTTTCTTAGAATAAAAATATCTAACTTAAATCAATAAAATGTAATTATTGAGGTTAGATAGTTCACTTCCACATCTGACCATAATCACCTTCATAAATCTATCTTCTGAAAATAAACAAGAGCTAATAAAAATGAACATAAAAATATAATTGCCTTTTGACCCAGCAATTACATTCCTTGGTTTATACCAGAAGGATTCTGAAACATTAATTCAAAAAAACCTATGCATCCCAATGTTCATAGTAGCACAATTTACAATAGCCAAGTCCTGGAAGAAGCCTAGATGCCCATTGGTAAATGAGTGGATCAATAAACTATGGTACATTTACAACATAGAATACTATACAGCAGAAAGAAAGAAGAAGCTCCTACATTTCACGACAACGTGGATGGAACTGGAAAGTATTATGCTAAGTGAAATAAGCCAAGAGGTGAAAGACAAATACCATACAATCTTACCTGTAAGTGGAACCTAATTAACAAAACAAACTGGAAAGCAAAATATAGCCAGAGACATTGAAATTGACAATGAACTGACAGTAACCAGAGGGGAGGGGAGAGGGAAATAACATGGGAAAGAAGGGAAAGGGATGTAAATGAACATGAATGACGGACTCATGGACAGAGCTGAGGGGGAGAAATTGAGGGTGGGAGGTGGTCATGGGTAGGGCAGGGGAAAGTTATAGTGGGAAAATGGAGACAACTGCATTCTAACATCAATAAAAAAAGGAAAATAAAAAGAAAAATGATGAAAGGGAGTAGAAACTTGACGAAGATCTGTTAACTTTATAGTAGATAGTAGTGACAGGCATATCAGTGATTTTCTTGAGTTATTTTTATCATAATATCAAATAAATTTCATTGTAAATAGGGTTTCTCCTCTTAAACTTTCTATTCACAATTTTATTGCCATGGTTGCAAAATACTTCCTTCGAAACTCAGTAAGGCTTTGAAAATCCACTCCTCCTTTTTCTCACATCATTCAAAGGCCATCTACTTAAATTATAACAAGGGACAATATTTTTTTAATTAATTTTTTTGTTTAATTACAGTTATTTGCAGCCTCTCCCCTCCCCCCTCCCTTCCCCTCCCGTCCCACCCCCCCCAACCTCCCTCCTCCCCCTTAGTTCTGTCCATGTGTCCTCTACAGTGATTCCTGAAAACTCTTCTCCC
>PVJI01034824.1:0-10141 GCA_004026765.1 Micronycteris hirsuta | reverse complement strand
TCTTGCCAATGGTCCTCTCACATCCTTTTTCCCTGCTCTTAAAATATTCATGTTTTCTCTCCACCTTTAGCAATCTTTGCTGGTTACTTGTGGATAGAGTAATTGTTGTTGCATTGTTTTTTCAATTTTATCTCTAGAGCTTCGCTAATTCTGTATTCAAATATCAAGTTTTACTGGATCCCTCTCCTACTCTTTTTTTCATCTCGAATTTTAATTTTGCCATTATACTTTTTTTTGTCTTTCTTCTATTTTCTTTCATCTTTCCCTTTTATTTTTCTTTATTCTCCTTGTTTTTCTTTCTTTTTTTTTTTACATCCCAAATTTTAATTTTCTCTGTCTTAGTCTGGTTTTTGTTACCCACTCTTAATATTCCCTCTCCCTCTATCATTTCAAAATCACTTCCCATTCCTCTAAACATCTCTTAGACTTTTCTTTGTTTCTTTTTTCCCTCTAATTCCCATATCGCCTATATTGATTTTAGCTCATTTGTTGTTGATAGTACTCCGGTGGATCTTTCTCTCCAATTAGACTACTGTATTCTTATTAATTATTTACGGTTTTTCCTTCTTTTTTTTCTCTCTTGCTTCATTTTATTTTATATTATTTTAATTTATGTTTAAACCTAATATTATACACTTCCCTTCTCATACTCCATTCCACACTCTTCATTCCCTTTTTTATTCTTGTGGCAAAATTTACCTTCTCTCTTTCTATTGCTCCAACTCTCAACTCTTAGTGCTCTTCACTCTACACTCTCTAAATCATTTTTTTTTTCAGCAGGTCATCTCATATCCACTCTCCTTTCTTATAAAATAGTCTTAATCTCATAAAACCCTTATTAATACTAGTTCATTTGCTATTCATAGTGGGATTGTGGGTGGTGGCTATATTTTCAGGTATGGGTTTATTTCTTGGGCTCTGTGGTTTTGTTCAGACAGCACCTGCACAACACCACACAAGATGTGGTGGGCAAAGTGACCCTCAGTCAACCAGCTCCAGGGAAGAACCCACGAAAGAAAGACCCAAGAGCAATCAAAACACAATTACATCCATAAAAGTTGCATAAAACACATAAAGGACATTTCAAGAACATCAAGTTCAGGCGATCAAGGAGACAGCACAACTGAATCTCACAGGCATCCCACCACACAAGTTCACAACACAAAGTCAGAAAGTCAAAACAGATCAATTAAGAAGAAGAAGCAAACAAGAAGAGTCCCAAAAATAATGGGAATACAGAGAAAAAAAAACAATCAAAAGGAAAGGAGGAATACCCAGAAAGAATGATGAATGAAAGAGAGGCAAGTCAACTATCAGATACTGAGTTCAAAACAATGGTTATAAGGAAACTCAATGAACTCAGTGTGAATCACCAAAAACTACAGGGAAACTATGAGGTACTTACTGGAAATTATATCAGTATAAAAAAGGACATAGAAACACTCAACAAGGGCCAAGAAGAAATGAAGAATACAATGTCTGAATTAAAAAAACACAGTGGAAGTAATCAAAAGCAGGCTCGATGAAGCAGAGGATCAAATCAGTGAGCTGGAGAACAAAGTAGAAAAAAAATTCCCAAAAAGAGCAAGAAAAGAAAATAAAACTGAAAAAGAATGAAGAGGTATTAAGGGCAACATGAAACAGAATAATATCTATATAACAGGGATACCAGAAGGAGAAGAAGAGCAAAGGATAGAAATCTGTTCGCAAAAGTAATGATGGAAAACTTCCCTAATTTGATGAGAGAAAAAGCCACACAGGTCCAGGAATCAGACAGGGTCCAAATCAAGAGGAACCCAAAGAACCTAACTGCAAAACACATCACAATCAAAATGGTAAAATTTAAAGACAAAGAGAGAGTCTTAAAGGCAGCAAAAGAGAAACATGAAGTAACATACAAGGGAGCCCCGATAAGGCTAGCAGCTCACTTCTCAATGAAAAGATTTCAAGCCGGAAGGGAATGGCAAGAAATATTCCAAGTAATAAAAAACAAAGGCCTGCAACTGAGACTACTCTATCCAGCAAAGCTCTCGGTTAAAATGCAAGGTCAAACAAGGAGCTTCCCAGACAAGAGAAGGCTAAAAGAATACATCTCCACCAAACTAGCACTGCAAGATATGCTAAAGGGACTGCTTGAAGAAAAGGAAGTGAGAAAGAGAGAGGATCACAGGCACGAAGGAAGTAAAATGGCAATGAATAAGTACCTATCAATAACAACATAGGAGCACTCAAATGTATAAGGAAAATTTTGGAGGACTTCAAGAAAGATATATACAGCAACACACTTATACTAGGGAATTTTAACACCCCACTCTCAAAAATGGATAGATCTTCCAAACAATATATCAACAAGGATATTACTGCATTGAATAATGTCCTAGATCAAGTGGACTTAACTGATATATATAGAACCTTTCATCCCAAAGACAGAAAATACACATTCTCTTTTCAAATGCACATGGAACATTTTTAAAGATTGTTTGGAACCACCCTGCCTGGTTTCAGAAGCTGTAAGCCCCCGTGGCTAAGGCTGAGTAAAGAGACCTTGGGACCATAAGCCACTAAGGAGACAAAGCTTATCTCCCTGGCAGGGGCACCAACTCTGCCCCCTTTCACTTCACCCTGCTTGGCCCTGGGCTGATGACTGGTTAGCCAATGATGGATAAGGTTCCTCAAAGGAGGAACAACCTAAGACAGACACTGTCATGAATGGGACTCAGGAAAGGACTTCTGCTGCTATAGAAAGAAGGGGTGATGGACCCTCACCCCTTGAATTTGACATAGTCTGAGTCCTCATTCTTTCTGTGAGAAGTCTCCTAATCTCTTGGCTGCCTTACTTCCCCTGTATAAGTTAAGCCTGAAACAATGACAGAGGCTGGTGCAGCCCTGGTCAGGAAAGGGTGGTTCCCCAGGGGCTATCAAGCCTAAGAAACAATGTGTAAAATCCTGTGAAACCTGCTTTGCTAAGAATGTCCTCAATTTTCTGATAAGAGTCCAAGCATTAAATGAGTTTGTTCCCCAAAGTTTTATGGTCCTTTAGCTATCTGACTCTGACTCAGAAAAGGCCCTCATAGTTCTTTGAATGTTATCTATTGTTTGATTATTACTGTCTGACAATGATGAATGAAGACTTTCCTTGAGGTAATGCTCCCAGAAAAGCAATAAAAGCCTGTCCAGGCTAAGTTCAGGGCACTCTCTCACTCAGGTTGGAGTCTGCATCAAAAGATAGACCATCTCATAGGACACAAAGCAAGCCTAAACAAACTCAAGAAAATTGAAATCACAGGAATCATATTCTCAGACCACAAGGGACTGGAACTAGAAAGCAACCTCAAGTAAAAAACTCAAAAACACTCAAACTCATGGAGATTGAATAGAAAGCTATTAAACAATCAATGGGTAGGAATGAGATCAAAGAAGAAATAAAAAAGCTTCTGGAAGCAAATGAAAATGAATTCACAACATTCCAAAACTTATGGAACATAGCAAAGGCAGTCCTGAAAGGGACGATCATAGCAATACAGGCCTACTTTAAAAAGATAGAAATATTTCAAATAAACAACCTAATACTACATCTACAAGAATTGGAGGAACAACAACAAAGATACCCTAAAGAGAAGGAATGAAATAACCAAGATCAGAGCAGAATTTAACGACATAGAGACTAAAAGACCATTCTAAGGATCAATAAATCCAAGAGCTAGTTCTTTGAAAAGATAAACAAAATAGACAAGCCTTTAAGGAGACTCATCAAGAAAAAAAGAGAGGACACAAATAAACACAGTCAGAAATGAAAGATGAGATTACTTCTGATATGACAAAAACACAAAGGATTGTAAGAAGTTACTATGAAGAACTATATGCCAAGAAATTTGAAAACCTAGGTGAAATGGACAAATTTCTAGAAAAAGATCATCTTCCAAAACTGAGTGAGAGAAGCAGAAAGCCTGAACAGACCAATAACACCTGACGAAATTGAAGACTGCTTCAAAAATCTCCCAGCACACAAAAGCCTTGGACTGGACAGCTTTACAGGACAACTTTACAAAAGATTTAAGGAAGAGCTAACCCCTATTCTTCACAGCTATTCCAAAAAATTGAAGAAGATGAAAAACTCCCAAACTCTATTTATGAAGCCAGCATCATCCTAATCCCAAAACCAGATAAACACATCATAAAAAGAAAAATACAGGCTGATATCACTGATGAACATAGAGGCTAATATCCTCAACAAAATATTAGTAAACTGCATCCAGCAATACATTAAAAAGATCATATACCATGATCGAGTGGGATTCATCCCAGTGATGCAAGGATGGTGCAATATTCACAAATCAATAAACATAATACATCACATAAACAAAAGGAAAGACAAAAATCACATGATCATATCAATAGATGCGCAAAGAGCATGTGATAAGGTACCACACCCATTTATGGTAAAAACACTTAGCAAAGTGGGAACAGAGGGAGTATTCCTCAACATAATAAAGGCCATATACTAGAGACCTACAGCCAACACCATATTCAATGGGCAAAAACTAAAATCTTTCCCACTAAGACCAGGAACAAGACAAGGATGTCCACTTCCACCACTTCTATTCAACATAGTATTGGATGTCCTAGTCACAGCAATCAGACAAGAAGAAGAAATAAGGCATCTATACTGGAAAGGAGGAAGTAAAACTATCATTGTATGTAGATGACATGATAGTATACATAAAAAACCCTACAGATTCCACCAAAAAATCTACTCTACCTAATAAGTGAATTTGGCAAAACAGCAGGCTGCATAATCAATATTCAGAAATCAAAGGCATTTTTTTATACCAACAATGAAATATCAGAAATAGAAATCAGGAAAAAAAATCCCATTTGCTATAGCAACAAGAAAAATAAAGCGCCTAGGAATAAACCTAACCAAGGAGGTAAAAGACCTGTTCTTGGAAAACTACACAACACTGAAGACAGAAATTAAGGAAGACACAAATAAATGGAAGATTATACCATGTTCATGGATTGGAAGAATTAACATCATCAAATGTCCATAGTACCCAAAGCAATTTATAGATTCAACGCAATCCCTATTAAAGTACCAATGATATATTTCACATATAGAAAACAAGCATTTCAAAAATTTATATGGAACCATAAATGACCCCGAATAACTTCAGCAATTTTGAGGATGAAGAAAAAAATAGTTGGAATCACAATACCTGATATCAAACTATATTATAAGGTCACTGTAATCAAAACACACTGGTACTGGCATAAGAACAGACACATAGATCGATGGAACAGAATAGAAAGCTCAGAAATAAACCCAACTCTCTATGGTCAATTAATATTTGACAAAGGGGGAAGAAGCTTAAAATGGAGTAAAAATAGCCTCTTCAACAAATGGTGTTTGGAGATCTGGACAGCTACATGCAAAAAAATGAAACTTGACCACTAACCTATGCCATACACAAATATAAACTCAAGATGGATAAAAGACTTAAATGTAAATTGTGATACCATGAAAGTCCTAGAGGAGAAGATAGGCAGGAAAATCTCAGATATGCAACAATATTTTACCACTGTGTCCCCTAGAGAAAGGGACATAAAGTAAAGAATAAACAAATAGGACTTCATCAAAATGAAAAGCTTCTGTACAGCTAAAGAAAACATCAACAAAATGAAAGGAAAACCAACTGTATGGGAAAATATATTTGCCAATGATATCTTGGACAAGGGTTTGATCTCCAAAATATATAAAGAACTCACACAGATCCACTCCAGGAAGACAAACAATCCAATTTAAAAAACAGGCAAAGGACCTGAACAGATACTTCTCCAAGGAAGACATACAGAAGGCCCGGGGACATATGGAAAGATGCTCAGCATCACCATCTATAAGAGAGAAACAAATTAAAACCACAATTAGATACCACTTTACATTGGTCAGAATAGCATTATAAACAAATCAACAAAAAATAAGTGCTGGCAAGGTTGTGGAGAAAAGGGAACCCTAATGCACTGTTAGTGGGAATGCAAACTGGTGCAGCCCCTTGGGAAAACATTATGGAACTTCCTCAAGCAACTAAAAATGGAATTGCCTTTGACCTGGCAATTCCACTGCTAGGATTATACCCTAAGAATCCTGAAACACCAATTCAAAAGAACCTATGCACTCCAATGTTCATAGCAGCACAATTTACAATAGCCAAGTGCTGGAAGCATTCTAGGTGCCCATCAGTAAATGAGTGGATCAATAAACTGTGGTACATTTACACAATGGAATACTATGCAGCAGAGAGAAAGAAGAAGTTCTTACCCTTTGAGACCATTTGGATGGAACTGGAGAGCACTATGCTAAGTGAAGTAATCCAGGCAGTGAAAGACAAATACCATATGATCTCACCTATAAGTGGAACCTAATCAACAAAACAGAAAAGCAAGCAAAATATAACCAGAGACATTGAAATTAAGAACAAACTTACAGTAACCAGAAGGGAGTGGGGAGAGGAATAATGTGGGAAAAGAGGGGGAGGGTAGTAAATGAACATGTACAAAGGACCCATGGACAAAGCCAAAGGGGGGTAGGATTGAGGGTGAGAGGTGGAGGTGGATAGCTCAGGGGACAGTGGTGGTGGGAAAATGAAGACAACTGCATTCAAACATCAATTAAAAAAAAATCCTTCTAGGTCATTTTGAAGCACGTTGAAGTTTTGAGGAACAAGGGCACATAGAAATGAAAAGTATAGTAAATTTTGAATATGTCACTAAATCAATTAGCAGTTGTTCTTTAAAAATTAAACAATGAATTAAAATTTAGTGAAATACATTTTTCAAAATTTTAGCTCTTGATCTCTTAGAACCCTCAAACTCTAACTTGAAAGATAACAGAGCTTCTTCAGCCATAAAGAAGAAGGGAATTCTGCCACTGGTGACAACATGGATGAACCTGGAGAACATTATCCTCAGTGAAATAAGCCAGACATAGGAAGACAATCACTGCATGATCTCACTTACATATGGAATCTGAAAAAGTCAAATTTATAGGAGGAGAATGAAGAGTGGTTGTTACCAGGGGTTGAATGGTGGGGGAACTTGTCGCGGATTTCGACCCGCAAAATCCGTGGGGGGACCGCCCCGATCGCGTGAATCAATCTTATCCAGAGACACGCTTGGAGGTGAGAATCCAGCAACCACGGGTCTCCTCCACCATCCCCATCTTGGGGAGAAAGACCTCGTGGGTTGCTTAGCCGGTGGTTTTATTAGAAGCATTAAGACACATTTACATTGGATTGATTATTCATGGGATTAAGCAGAACAGGTAGGATTACTCATAGCAGGCCATTAGGATATAAATTCAGGTCCGGTGGCAGATAGGACCAGGTTAAAGTAATATGCAGGGCACAGCAAGCCAGAATTTTTTAAGATACATCTTTGCCAAATTCCTATTAGAGAATTCCCATTCCACAGACATGATCCACACTTGCTTACACGGGAATCACACAGAGCTGTGCTCAAAACATGTAAATTCTCAGGACTGCGTGTTTACACACGTGTGGAAATCACTGCCACAGGAACTGAGATGTTTGTTGGTAAAAGGGTACAAACATTGCAAAGATAAGTAAGTTCTGAAGACTGGAGACCTAATGTTTGGCATGTTGCCTATAGTTAACAATATTAAACGCAGTATCGCAATATATATAATATTACAAATACAAGGGGGGACCCCAAAAATCTGGAATTATTGTCTAGAGGGCAGGCCCCTTGTGGTACAGGCTTCCCTCTCTAATTGTTCTTGGAACCCATCTGTATCAGTGTACGAGCTAGCATTGTTGTGAGGGGTTGGGCTCAGCATCAGTGAATTTTGTGTAAGAATCTTTCAACACAGTCCATTTCATGATGGACAATGGGTGACTGACGAGTGTACCTGTCCACACTGTGCTGAGTGTTCAGCAGTTTTTGACCAAAAAACCTCATGGCCCCCCAAATACCACCCTCCCTATTCACCAGAACTCACCCTGAGCAACTTTTTTTGTTGTTTTGCTGGATGAAAAACATCCTCAAAGGGAAACATTTTGCATATGTGAAAGATGTGAAACAATGGCAGAGGCATCAAAATCAACAAGATCAAAACTGTTTTGAGCAGTGGAAAAATGTCTTGTTAGGTATGTTGCATCAAATGGAGAGTACTTTGAAGGTGACTGAAGTTTAAACATGTAAAAATAATAGCCAATTTTTTATAAATAAATTTTGTCATTTTTATAAATAAATTCCCCTTATATAATAAATATAATAACATTCTTAAAATTTACTTAAACTACATTTTAAGTGTTCTCACCAGACACACAAAAAAATGGTAATTATATGAGGTAATAAATATGTTAATTAGCTTGATTGTGGTAGTGATTTCACAATAATACATATATTAAACATTATGCTATATGACTTATATATAACAGTTTTTGTCATTTCTGTCTCAGCAGAGCCAGATTAAAAAAATTAGTTATTTCTGCCAAAAACTGCAGCTCTTGGGTATTGTATGTCCTGAATTAAAATATTTTTTTAAACTAGATTTTACAAAACACATCACAAGGTCATATCTGTCATTTCTAGGTCATAGAACCCAATTTGAAAATGGAAGGTAGAACAGTCTATTGCTTGCTTGAAAATTAAACCTTTTGTGAGAAGGTTTGAGGCTGACATTTGGAATGCAAGCTGGCTATGACATCACATGGAAAGTTTCAAAGAGTCCAGCCAGCGTGGAGCTGGTAAATGGCAGGATATCTCACCAACCACTGTAGGCTGGGTCCTCTCCATTTGTGGTATTTGGATATGCTGTTCTCAAAAGCTGTTTCCTATTGTTTTCATTGTCCATCGAGTCACAAAGATGGACACTTCAGAAGCACACAAGGATATGGGGCCTACGTAACCACTGTAAAAGATAAACAAAGCCAGACACTAAAAGGATAAGAAGAGGTTTTAGGAAGGGAGGAGGGGAGGGGAGAGGATGCAAATAACTGTAATTGAAGAAAAATAAAATAAAATAAATAAAAAAAGAAGAGGTTTTAATCAATAATAATGCAATAGGAAAAGAGTCCAATGTGAACTCAACCTCCATTTGCGCAGGGGTAACTGGGCATTTTGAAGGGAGAAGATGGGTTGAGAGAGGGAGAGTGGTAGAGGCTTGAGAAGAGTCGGGGAAGTAAAAAATTAGAAAGTGGGAGAAAGGGATTGTCTCTGTGAAACCACAAGGGTTAGGTTCCTACCCTCCCACAGAGGCCAGGAGACAGGGCCCTAGCTTCAGGTGCCTGACAGAAATATAGTCAAAATGAGATCACCTGTTTGAGTATTTAGGGGCATACCATTCCTATGTGATACTGTGTGTGTGTGTGTGTGTGTGTGTGTGTGTGTAAAGAGCAGTGCTAAAATCTCTCAAGCCCACTGAAGAAATTATATCAGGGGAAAATGAACAGAGAATTAAGAAGCCTGTCAAAGACATTTTTATCTCAGAAAAATTGGGGCACCACCCATCACGACATCTACCCAGGAGACAACCTGTTTAGAAAATGCTGATACACCATGAACCTTAGAAGGAAGGGTCACAGAGACCTTTTCTTTTTAACCTCAGTGAGAAAAACACAGTGCTAAATATTTCGAACTGCTGCTCTAAATTTGTGCAGAGACAAAAGAAACAGAAAAGGAGTTACAAACACAGTCATCTAAACATTCAGAGTAGGAAGCCTATCTTGTGAGGATGGGGGTATCTTGAAAAATAATGTATAACGAATATGTTTAAGTGGCAAGAGCAAACACACACAAAAATACAGGTGGAAAATATAATCCTGCCTATAACAAAGCTAGAAAAAAAACATAAATAAGAAACTATAAAAGGCTTCAGAATATAATTAGTAGGGCAGTGCATATAACCGCCCTTATAACTGCATATAACAGAGAAGGTACAGAACAAAAATGTATCCAGGCTGCACAATGAATGAAGTAAAAGAATAGAAGAAATATTCCACAGATTTTGACCCTCATCCTATTGTTTCTATTAAATTCCAATTGAAATCAAGGTTGTACATGTAGGAAAACAGCCAGCTCAAGATGTAACATAAATATATGTATAAAATTTATTCTTTTTTTT
>PVJI01034823.1:0-10147 GCA_004026765.1 Micronycteris hirsuta | reverse complement strand
ACTTTTTAGACTTGATTGTAACCTAACTCCTGAAGTGCTACGTAAGCCATACATCTCTGAAGAGTATATATGCCAGCTCATGCCTCTGCTCAGGGCCCTAGATTTGGAGATTTCTCCCTAGGGTCCGCATGCGTAATAAAGGGTCTGTGACTTATACCTCTCACCAGGAGTTTGGTCGCTTCATTTTCCCGTAACACCTACAGTCCTGTTTCTCACTTTTTGACAATTTTGGTTTCATGTTAAAGATATATATTGATTCAATCTTCAACTATGCCCCCTTCTCCAATAGAATGGTCTTGGAACCAGGAAATAGATTCCCTTTCTCCTTCATATTGAAGTTTTTGCCTATAGAAGTTACGCCTAAGAAGGAAAGCGTGAGCATTTTTAGCACTTTTCTTAACTCAGTTACTGAACCTTAGCCAGTCTGAACATCATGAAGACTGGTGTCATGATTAGTTTTGGTGCCATGTGAATGAATTTCAAGGGCGGTCACTATATTTGGAAAGCCTGCTCACTTGAACAACTGAACGAGAAGCAGAGAATCCAACTCATTGCTTCCTTCATTCCATGAATGCACTTCCCGCTTTACCCTTATCCCCTAAGCAATATAATGTGATGAACTTTTCAGAAATACTTGGTATTTCCTCAAGGAAAAGGCCTAATTAAAATAACCCCATGTGTTAGTTTTTAACTGCTTCCTTAAGTCAAGTGCCACATGATGCCCTAGGGACAGGAGCCCTTTCTGATCTGCATCTTGAATTTGAAAACAACCCATTAAAAATGAAGCAAGGACCTTCATTTGCTCATAACGAATCAAAAAGGTGATTCTAAATTAAAGGCCAAAAAAATTATTCTAATTCCATCACAAAGGTCAAAACATTTAGCATGACTTACTTGAAGTTAGTTTGTTTATATAAAATAACTACTTTCTTTTCAAGAGGGGCCTGAGTGTTTTATTTCAATCCCCATCTGCCACAGAAGAGAAGCAGAAGAGGTGCCACTGAAAGGTTCTTTACCAAAGTGTTTGTTTTGTTTTCCAAAAACATGTGGCTGATGTTTCCTGTCTCATTCCATTTTCAGTAAATCATGCCATGCGTTTATCCTAATTCTTCTTTTAATTTTCAAATCATAACATTAGAGACATTTACCTTCTCACATTAAAAAAAATAACTCCTGTCTTTTACTCAGAGATAGCTCCTCTCTTGTTTGTGCACCCATAGAAATCTGTGCATATTTCCATTCTATTGTTTGTCATGCGTTCCATTTTTTTATAGTCCCCGGTAGAATTTACATATTATACATGGCTATTTTACTCTTTGTACATTTCTGGGGGATTGCTAGAGTTCATACAAAATAATTGTTTTGTAAATATTTTTGAAAGGGTAAATAAGTGTTAATTAAGTCACTACAATAATTAGCAAAGATGTTGAAATTTTTCTGCATTCATCTTTTTTGTTTGTTTCTTTTTTTATGTTATTTTATTTTTCATTTGCCTTAGGTTTTATTTCAAGCATCACAAAGAGTCTCAAAGGCTTCTGCTTTGTTAAGAGTCTTGAGAAAATATTAGAAAATTCTACAGGCCCATTCTGCCAAGTCTTAATTGTTCCCCAAATTCAAAGTCAGCCCAGTGCCTGCCCTAATTTCGGGGAATGTTCTGCACTTTGTAAACCTAATTTCCCTTGTGTCAATTCCAGCTTTAGTGTCTGATCTTAGGTCACTGCTGCTGAAATGCTTACATCCTTTCTTGAACATGTGGCAGTCAGTTCACTCCCTTCTGCAATCCTGACACCCCATCAATCATCCCATTCACCCTACACCGTTGTCCTCACATGCTTCTACTTACAAAACGGTCCATACTCCAACTATGATTTTTTAGATGGAGCTGGAAGGAAACTTAGAAATCAAATGCTTTCCTGCTCTAATGTTGCTGATGAGAAAATTGGGGCTCTAGAAAAGCTAAAGAAAGCAATGAATATCATTCAATAACCATTATCTGCCAGTAAGTAACTAAGTTGGGAAAGAATTTAGGTACATTTGTTTATGCTGGTTCTGAGCTCATGGCATTACACTACACCCCTACCCATTAGAAATGGCTTCCCACCCCTCAATGAACTACCCCAAAACACAGGGGTGGGGTACAAGTAGGTTTACAGTTGTGAGTATGACAAACAGAGTTTATTCTTGAATTATTAATTATTGTATTATTTTCCATATGAACACCTCTAAACCTATTTCACCCCACCCTGTATTTTCAACTTTCTTTTTAAATGTGTAATTTATTCCAATTACACTTGAGAGTACAAATGAGTTAGCTATAATCATTGCCAGCAAAGACTTTGATTACAAAATGAAGGTAAGTGACTTAGAGAAGGAATTATTATGGGAATTCAAATTAATAAGCAATAAGTTAGAAATTAATAAGCAATCCAGTTAGAAAGAATCAGGAAAGACCATTTGCAGATTTTTCTCAATTTTTTATGGCCAGAAAAAAATTCTCTTTATAGTTTCACACAGTTATTCACTTACCAATAATAAATTTTTATGTCAGTATAATAACATTATCACCATTAAAGTAATATTTATCAATCATGTAGTACTGCCGTGCATTAATTAACTGTCACAACAATTCTAAGAGATGGGTACTATTACTGTATCCCTCTTACAGCTGTACCATAGTCATTCTAAGTGAACAAATCAGAGCCAGACTCAGGTCAGTAATAGTATAAAGAATCAGACAGCCCCTTGATACCCAACCTGCCTCACCACACCTAATTAGTCATGCTTAATATTTTATATTTATATTTCTACCCTCATAACTATTACTTTAATCTAGGTCTTCTTGTTACCTGAAATATTCCAATGTTCTCTCTCTCCGTATTTCTATTTATTCGATTCATTCTCCACCCCGAAACCAATCTTTTTTAATTAAATGAAACTATTATAAACTGTTGCCCACTAAGAAAAACAAACTGACAGTCACCAGAGGAGAGGTGGGGGGGAATTATTGGGGAGGGGGAGAGGAAAGTGTTTTCAGGAACTTCTATTAAGGACACATGGGCAAAACCAAAGGGGGTAGGATCGAGGGTGGGAGGTGGGGATGGCTGGGGTGGGGGGAGCAGTTGGGGGAAAATGGAGACAACTGTACTTGAACAACAATAAAAAAATTAAAAAATCATTATAACCTGCAGTAGTAATTTTAAATTTTTAACTAATATCATTTTCATTGAAGAAATAATTTCTCTACTGAAAAATAAGTTTTAAAACTACCATTCACAAGAGAGAAGAAATGCTTTGGTGTGACGTTTGAGGCTCGCGGAGCCTGATGCACACCCCTGTCTTTAGCGCCGCTTCTCTAACTTCTCACATCCCGCCCCCTGTGTTCCGAGTTATTCACGCTGCCTCACAGGTCACAACTAGCTTTGTCTCCATGTTTTTATCACATTATTCTTCTCCCTAGAATACTCTTTCTTCATAACTCCCAGCTCCTTTACAATTAGCCAACAACTTTCAACTTTGGAGTTGAATTTCCCCTTTAAAGATTTTCTGACCCATGTGATAGAATTGAATCCACCTCACTTTAATCAACTTCTAAGGTTTCAAGCATTCCCTTATAATGCATTGCAATTAATTTGCAAGTTTAACTTTCTCTACTGGAGCAATGACTGTAGTGTGTTTCACCTTGTTACATTCAGTGGCTATATGGTATCTTCCACTAAGTTACTGCTGATAGAAAAATGAATGAAAAAATGCATTTACTTTGGATCCAAAAAATAGTTCACTTGCTAATTTAAAATGGAGAGAATTTAAGTCAAGAAATTTCAGTTGACCAAGAAAGGGAGACAACCTTTACCCAGTAGTGGAGTTCTACCAAAAAGCCAAACACAAAATGAGTGATATTGGAAGGAGGAAAAAGGTATTTGTTCAGGGGAGTCTACATAGGCATACCATTGGGAAGGGAAGCAAGCCCAGAGCTGGGCTAAATCTGCAGATCAGGCTTCATGACCCCCTGACACAGATGCTAACTTTAGAAAAGGCATCACCTATGAGGTTACACAGAATTTAGGAAAGTCCAAGGCCAACTACCGGGAACAAAGACAATTCTCTATGAACATACCATATTCTGTGGTTCTGGTCCTCTGAGCAAAGGCATTTACTGCCAGTTTAGGAATATTTGTAGATGGAGACAATCCAGGATAGTAAAGCTTAGAGATACCTCCCTCTCCAGAGATGGTACAAGGTAAAAAGATAAATACCTCTCTGTCCCCTCCCCCCAGACAAATGTGCTTATATTTTAGAGTGAAGATAAGGTTTCTCTCTCTATGGACAGGAGGATGGGCAGGTCACCGAAAACCCCATATAAAATCAGAGTTACAATTAGTTTTTTTGATTTCTAACTTCTAGGTTCTTCTATAATATGCTTTACTTCATGTACAAGTACCATCTGGCTCTCACCCAATTGTGCTGCCCAGATTGAACCTCAGGGAAACAGTACACAATACTCTAGATGCTGCTTTGATTATGAGTAACTGAGTAATGAACTGTCTTTTTCTGTGGCTCAAAGGCCTTGTGATATATGTGTGTTTATATGTCTCTTCCTATATACTAAGTATTTTTATATCTTTGGTCTTAAATGTGATGACACACAGTAATTCCCTGAAATTAATAAAAGGCATTTCAATGGGGTTCTCCAAGTAAAGGAAGTTTGTCATTTTTTTCACATGGAATAGTGGTAAATTTTTAAATGGCAGATGCTTTTGCCGAGAGAGGAAAGAAATAAAACCAAACTAAACAAATAATAGTGGAGTTCCAAGCAGTTATAGGTCTGGACATTCTATAAACATTTTTCAAAAATAAAAATCTATAGAAATACATTACATGTGAATGGCATTATGTTATGGCATACTCAAAGATGTAGAGAAATATCATCAAAACATATTTTTAAATCATGTGATTGTAAGATCTAGTAAAAATTTTCCAAAATAGTAGGCAATTAATATGAACAAAAAAGTTCATTCTTTTAATTTTTAGAAGGAAGAACAATTCTATCCTGAACCTGCAGGATTATGAAGTATAAATATGATTAAAATTTAAAAAATGAGTAAGAATTCAAATTCTCCTAATATTTATCTATTGAGTAGAAAGGGCATTTTTATCACTATTAGCATATTTTCTCATGCACAAAATTTGCAGAATTATTATACTACCTTATTTTCTGTAAGTCCCTCCTACTCTCAGACATAGCCTACAATGAAGTTGCTGATTTCACACTGAAACTTAACACTTGTTTAAATTAATTTGGGGTAGTATAATGTGAAAAAAAATGTTTGTACTTTATTTTGGTTGAAGGATCAAACATATTGGCAATAAGAATAAAGGAAGGCCAGGTTAATATAATACACTATGAGGATCAAATTCCAGATGTTAAACAACTGCAAAAATATTAAAATAATATGATTTTTTATTGTTGATGATGGAAGACATTTGACATATAATTGAGTTTCATTTGAATTAATTAATTTTCATTGTTTAATACAGAACCATGTTAAAAGGCTTCTTTCATTGATCTATTTTCTTTGATACATTTTGTTTGATGTTCTATAGGCATATTTTTAAGATGTTCGGCTTTACTTACTTTTGTTTCATCTAATAAAAATTTTTAATAGATCCCTTGGCAACAAAATTTGATTTTCCAATATATATACCTGTGTGCAACATTGAAGTTTTGGCTCTTGATTATCTATATACCATCTTTTTCATGCATTTCATTTAGATGAGCACATTATTCAGAAATATGTATGTATAGAGTATGATCAAGTTATATTCTTTATAAAGGTGACGATCAAAAGTGTAACAACCTTAAATTTAAAAACAGGAAAGCAACGCCCTGCCTGACTCCTACAGTTTGAAGAGTTGCAGCTCTCTTTCTTTCCTCCTTTCAGCCTCAAAACAGATCAGTTAATGGAACTTCAAATGAGGACAGATAACGATGGCGAGTCCTCCCTCTAACTTCCCTTAAATTATAGCCGTCGATTGTCAGAGAATGTGAACACAGAAAAGACAAGAATGGAAAGAAGTATTGGGTAACCTTCAGAGTGATTTTTTTAACACCACATACAGAAAGCACTAGAAAAACAGTCTTTTGGATGATGTCAAATTAAGCTTATTAAAACACTCAAGAATATGCCTTAGGTAATAATCCCATACCACTGGTGAATTGATGAGGTGCCCTAATGGGTATTTCCCTCATCAGCTCTCTAAATTATGCAAAATTGTGTTCCAGGCTTCTATATAATTTGTACAATTAGAGACAAATTCTGCCTTTTATCACACATATTTCCATTTAATTCTGATTGATGCTGCACATTTGAATAACTTGTCCTTTTCAACTTGTCTTTTAATGGATACACTCATATTAAGTAGAAAAGCCTCTGTAACTGTTTCCCATCCCCCCACTTTGCTTCCTCTTGAGCTCTATCTCTAAGAGTCACAGTTACAAAATTATCTGAAAGGCAGGAATTTAAATCCACTGAAGCTTTTCTTTGCTGATATTTCTAAACTTGGCAAATTTACCTGGTAACAATCTGCTGATAACAACTTCAATATCATTGGCTCCTTCACTTTATGGGTCAGATTAATTAGTTTGTGATATGAGCTGCCTCTTGGTTACATTGAGTATTTAGTAAAACAGTTGAGTGGGAAAGTAGAATACATCACCACTGTAGTAAAAGAGCTTACACAAACTGTTTTTATTGACAATATGCTATTGTCACTAGACACACACACTGTTGCTTCTTTCCATAATGTGGGGCAACATGCCTTTGTTCAAAACAAACTTAAAAGTGTAGCTACATCAAAAATCTTTGTTGAGGGAAATGGTGAACAGATAACCAGACAAGAAGAGGTCTGGAGGATCGGTCACAAATCCACCACACAAATTAGTTACATGACACTGAGCAAGCACTTAAACTTGGTTCCTTTTTATGCAAAAAGATGATAAATGATTTCTAACTTTCCTTGCTTTCTAATTTGAAGTTATTTGCTACAGATTTATATTAATAAATATTAATATAAATATCCTCCTCTCACCTGATGAATTGAATGAATAAGAATCATGAAACAGTACCCACCCCCACGAAAGATTAAATTGTCCTTTTACTTTTTGCACCAATAGTAAAATCTCTAGGATTTTTCTGGGTTAATATTATAAATTTTGTAAAGAAACCTTTCTTTTTACAGGGTTTGAAACATCTTTAGAAGGTTTCACTTTGAGGGCTAGTTAAAATTAAGTGAACATTGGCTGTAAGAAAGAAAGTGATTCCATTTGTAAAAGGGTTATGTCTTTAAAATATTTAAAGAAGAAATTATTTTACATGCTTCTTCTTTAAAATAGCAGCAGCAAATCTTGGCAAGAGGTTTTGGGCTCCACATTATAGCACTGCAGACATAGAACTATTCACAAACTCATTTATCTTAATACTTGGAATTATTATTATTTTCTTTGGAAAAATACTTTTAAAAGAAGAAGAATATCTATTTTCTATTTTAATCAGTAATAAGTGAATATACAAATTTATTACAGAATCAGAATTAATGAGTTAGAAAGTATGTGATGGAATTATATGAGAAATAAGAAAATGGGACAAATTTTAAGAATTGTTTTACGACATTTTTCCAATATCTAAAATTTTCTTGTTCCCATTCACTGAGCTTAAGTCTAAACATGCATTTTCCTTATAATATCATTAGTCATATATGTTTATGCTATAAGAGATTTATCAAATGGCAATTAGAATAGTAAATTCAGACTAAAATAATTTCCAAATACTAATTTTGGAGTTTCAACATGGCTTCCAGTAGCAGGGCAAGGAAACATCCATTTATTTAGGATTCTTGATTCTATAATACCTACAAGAGATTATATTAAAATAAGTTAACTGGCATATAGAAGATATGTGGTTGAGCAGCTATTTAAGGTAGACTTCAGTGACTTTAATTCAAAAAGCAATTCAGAAAGAAAAATTTCCAGGCCCTAGTTGGAATCAATTATTCTATTTCAGTCAACTTAACTGTCTTAAAGAATAACGGTGGCTTGTATTTTAATATACATCATTGGTAGAATGTCACTGCATAAATGAAACTCAATATTATCTCCCATTAGAATTTATAATCTCTTATTTTATGGCCTCCATAACCACTCACATATTCTCTTAGACTGGACTTTGAATTTCTAGAGTAGGGAATGCAAAACAGGGAAACTAGAGAGCAAATACCTTAACAAGAGATTACAAAAATGAGACGTGTGTTTCCCTCCCAGAGGTCCAGACTGCTGGTATTAAACTCACCAAGAGAACTTTTTAAAATACTGATGCCCAGGTTCAACCACACCAACTGAAAAAAATCTCCTGTGATGAAACTGAGACAGGATAGTGAGAAGCTGGGAAAGTTCATTTGCAAGTGGAATATGGAAACAGACAGATAACTGAACATAGTGACTGAGCAATATACAGCCAAGTGCAGGTGGTCCCCAGGGTGAAAGATCACAAATGCCTGGCAGGGGAGAAACTGGGAGAATAAGGGCCTGGCCTCCAGAGTAACCTTTCCTCCCTAGAGATAACATCTGGCCTCAGGCCCAGAAAAGCAGCAAAACCAGGTGGTTGACACTAGAAGCAACTGCAATGACTAAGGACTCTGTCACTGACCAATCAATGGAGACCAAGACTTGGAGAACTGATGACTATTCTACTGACATCCTCCTCCGAGACCTTCCCTAAGGTTCCAGCCTGCAAGAAAGAGATAAGAGCCTCCAGACAAAGGACCCCGCAGCCGAGCACTCTCCCTCTGGGGAGCAGCCCTCACCATTCTCTTCTTCTTCTCCCACTTCTTTCTCCACAGATGCGCATCTCCTAAGCTCTAAGGCAATGAGCATCCAGCAGCTTGCCCCAGGCTACTCCCCTGAACCTGTCTCCTGAATCTCCAAAAGCCTCCTTTTCTCTGACCTCCCAGTGAGCTCAGCAGCCCAGCCTAGGTTCTCCTGTTGCTTCTCTGCTAAGCCCTTCCTTGTTTCACCGTCCCCACTTTCATAAATTATCCTCATAGTCAGCTGGGCTCATGTTGTGAAATCTTTCCTATACAAAGTCAAGAACCCATACGCTACAGCTGGCCTGAGGCAGACCCGCTCAGGGCCAGACCATTAATATTTTAATTACTTAAGATTGTACAGATTTTAACAAAGTTATGAATTCACTTCATTATCACAGTTATTAAGAGAATAAAACTCTAGTGTCAGACTACTTGGGTTTGACCCTGAGATCACCCTCACTATGCACATGGCCTTGAGCGAGTTTCTTACTCTTGTTCAGTGTTCTCATATGTAAAATAAGTACAACAATAGTGCCTGCTTCACAGAGTAGCTGCCAGTGAATCTATGGGAGGAACTTCGGGCTCCGTAGATAATAATCAGTGTGATTTTATGTTATTGTCATCAAAGTAGGCATCTTCAATTCTTTAGCAGTTTCCTAAAAACAGCATTGCCATACTCTATAGAAGCAGGGACACATCCCTGTATGCAACATTAAACATCCATCACAAAAGGAAGCAGTCTGGCAGAGAGTAAACTCGTCCAGCAACTGACTCTGCTACTGTTAGATCATTAAACCTTAACAGGGAAACATAAACGATGTGCTGGCATGGTTTTAAGTTTTCCATTTGTAAAAGGAAGAAAAAAGGTAGAGATAACTTTAAAGTCTCTTCTGGTTCTAATTCCCTAAGTGTATTGTAAAAGATTATAAAAGCTACGAAAGATTTGGGGTACCCGATCCCATGAAGCAATGTTATGACACTTCCGAAACTTACCTCAACCCAAACATCTAAACAGCCAGTGTTTATAGTGTATATGCAATCATAGGTGTGTTAATTAGTTTATTGTGGTGATTATTTCACAATGTGTACTGTAAGAGCCCCCAGACTGCCCAGATAACCTTGGCGCCAGGGGAGGTTAGGAGAATGAGGAAATGGAAGAATACAGGGATGCATAACAGGATGGTGTGTAAAGAGAGCAAACGACCATAAGTTACACAGACCCTGAGGGCAATACCAAATAAGGGAAGGAATTTTTTTAAGAACCAGAGTCATCCCTATAGAATCTGCC
>PVJI01034822.1:0-10146 GCA_004026765.1 Micronycteris hirsuta | reverse complement strand
GCATGGTGGCTCCACCTAACGCACAGCAGCAGGCGTGGACAAGCAGGCAAAATGACCAAAGAAACAGGTCTCAGATGAAAGAACAGGAGAAGCATCCAGAAAAAGAACTAAGTGAAGTGGAAACAAGCAAACTATCATATACAGAGCTCACACAATGGTTACAAAGATGCTCAAGGAACTTAGTGAGACCTACAACAGCATCGTAGAGAACACAGACACCACAGGAAGGAATCAGAGAGGAAGGATACACTAACCGAAATGAAGAGTAACTCACAGGAAATCAACACCAGAGCAGATGACGCTGAGAATCATATCCACCATTTGGAATATAAGGAAGCACAAAACACCCAATCAGAACAGCAAAAAGAAAAAAGAAATCCAAAATAAATGAAGACAGTGTAAGGAACCTCTGGGACAACTTCAAAAGTACCAATATTCTCATCATGGGGGTGCCAGATGGGGAAGAGAAAGAGCAGGGAATTGAACACCCATGTGAAAAATAATGACAGAAAACTTCCCTAACCTGGTGAAGAAAAGAGACACAAGGCCGGAAAGCACCAAGTTCCAAACGAGGTGAACCCAAAGAGGCCCACACCAAGACACATCATCATCAAAACGCAAAAGGTTAAAGACAACCTTCGAAGCTGCAAGAGAAAAGCAGTTAGTTACCTACCTACAGGGAGGTCCCATAAGACCGTCAGCTGATTTCTCAACAGAAACTCTGCAGGCCAGAAGGGATTAGCAAGAAATATTCAAAATGATGAAAAGCAAGGACCAACAACCAAGATGACTCTACCCAGAAAAGCTCTCATTTAGAATTGAAGGACATATAAAGAGCTTCCCAGACAAGAAAAAGCTAAAGGAGTCCACTACTACCAAACTAGCATTACATGAAATGTTGAAGTGTCTTCTTTAAGGGGGAAAAAAGATAAAAAATAGAAACAATAAAATGCCAAGAAATAGAGATCAACAGTTGAATGTAAAAAACAAAATAAACATGCAGAACAGAAAAAAAAATACACAAACACATAAACCACAGAATAAAAAGTAATAAATTGAACTTCTTAACTTTTTTCTTAAAACAAAAATGCCAACCTCAGTTGGGAAAATATTTTCATAGCACACATATCAGAAAGAAATTTTGTCCATACTGAAATAAATTAGGTTTCAGTAAAAAGAAAGATCTCCGGAAAATTTCTATACTATTTGGAAATTAAACATCACACTTAAATAACCAATTGCTTAAAGAAGAAATCGAGAGAGAAATGAGCATTTTGAAGTGAACGAAAATGAAAATGCAACATGAGAAAAAGCAGTGTGAGGGAGAAAGTTACACCTGGAAGGACATATTTACCAAAATGTTTCCAAGGGAAACAATTAAATAATTTCAGCAAACAGCCATTTGTATTAAAGAAATGGAGTATTTAGCAGAAAACAGAAAGACACATCTCAACAACAGCTGCAGCAGATGAGAGGCTCGGGACTCGCCCGGCTGCTGAAAGCGCAGCGAGAACGCGGCCGAGCGCGCGCCGCTGAGCGGAAAGGGACCGGCACCTGCCCCTCGGTGGGTTCCCGGCCCGTCCACGCGGGAAAGCGGCTGACACTGGGGACTGCACTGCTGACGTGCAGGCTCTGGAGGGGACGGGGGCGTGGCTGAGTGCGCATGGACGGACGGACGGGCCGTGTGTCCTGCACGAAGCCGGGACCCGAGACGCCGTTCTGCGGGGAAGACCTGCCGCCACCAGACCTGCCCCTCCCGACTAGCTGTGCGAATTGCCATGTCACACACAGGGGACCTGCGTGGCTTTTGAGAATGTTTTGCAAAAACGCTTTTTACTGTAATTTAAAACAGTAGAGCAGAGAAAAGAACAGAGGCGACGGAATGAAAATGGCACTCATTTAGTGATATTTGTTACCTCCTTAGAAAGCCTGAAGACCCCGCGGTCCACGTGGGGCTCCGTGGTCAGAGGGTGAGGGCAGGCGGCTCTGCCCCTGTGGTGCCAGGACCGCAAGTCAGAGAAGCCACTGCTGATCCACACACTTTCCCCAAGCAGCTGAGTGATGCCTGCTCCAGACTAGACAGCTGTGAACCACCAGAGGTTGGTTCTAGAAGAAATGTGACTGGGCCCTTTGCAGGGTAAGAAACTCTGACTGGTAACTGTCATCTTCCCTCCCAGACGAGTGCCTGCCACCCCCCACCCCGTCTGACTGAGTGTGAATGCCAAGGCCGAAACCCAGACAGCCTTCTCTCCTTCCTGTTTTCAGAGTCACCCGGTCTTTTCAGACACTGTTGCAAATACACTAAAGAAATATTTAAACCACGCGGAAAACAGATGACAGGTGTTCACTCGGGCACGGTACCGAGCAGGGACGCCGCGCGCACGACACCCCAGCTGCTCACGTACCGCAGCACTCCGGGCACTTGGGGTGCTTCAGCGAGTTGATCCCGTACCCCGGGAAGCAGCGGTTGATCCAGACCATCTGCAGGGTGTCTTCGATGTAGTATATCTCAGGCAGCGGCTCCGCGCGCCTGCCCAGCACTGTCACTTGTTGATTGAAAAACCTCTCTATGAGATTTTTAGCCTAAAATAGAAATGCAATGTGAAAAAATTATTTTCACAAATATATGCAAGTTTAGAATACACAGGTTGCTTATGCATTTAGAAGCGGGGAAAACCAAGTTCTTGAGGTCCTTATTTTTTCCTGCATTCACAGGATGTAAATAACATATGTAAAAATTAAACGATGCCAACTTCAAACCTCAGATATTTTCAGATGCATTCCCAAACGCAGCACGAAGAGCCCATCTGGACATGCACCCAAACCCTTTAGTCCCTCAGCATTTGGAATGAAATATGGATGGACTGCGACCAAAATCAATAAGGCTTCATGAAATTAAATGCACTCTAACAAATGTACTTAAAGAAATGCACTTTAAGACTCTTTAAGAAGGACATCATTCGCTCTTTCCACAAACAAAAATCAGGTGTAAAAACAAAAGAAAATGCAGCACAAGGTAAAACCTACAGTTCTGGGTTCCAAAAAATTTAATTTACAAAATAATCACGGCATCGTTGTGATCTACAGTTAACGGCTTTTTTGTCTGCAACGATTGTTCTGGACGGACTCATGCAAGTCACGAGAGGCTTGTCCTTCTCAGGGACTGGCAGCTTCTGTCGGCTGAAGCGGGAGCCATGGTCATGGGTTCAAACCGTCTACACACCAGCCGGTTGTGCTCCACTCCAGCTCTGTCCCCTCCGATCTAGTCACGGCTGGATGCAGGGGCGCCTCCCGGTCGGTAATCACGGGTGACGGGCCTCCGCTGACCAACTTCTTTGAGCATCTTACAAACTATACCCCTTCATGAAAACTTCTATAAATAACTATAAGCATTCAACACATCTATACAACTCTAATTCTATTACTCAGCTATTATCTTTGTACAGTTTAAATAGTTTTCTTGTGCTTTTGATAAATTTGGGTGAATTCATTATTATTTATTTAGTCAAACAAATTTCCCTTAAGAAAGTGCCTAAGAATTAATTAGATACACACCTTGTATCTAATAAACCATATTTGATTGCCAAACTACAGCGAAAATTCCAGGAAACACCCTCATAATCTCTTAGCTCCCTAACACTCCACCCACAAAGAAAATCAATGAAACTAGACCTGAGAAAATTCGATGGGAATAAAAACGGTCATGTAACTCAGATTCCTGCTTCTCTTTTTTTATGTTTGTATTGTTCAATCACAGTTGTCCCCCCTCTTCCCCCGCTGCTCTCTCCTGCCCTGCCCGGCCCCATTTCCCCCTGAAAGGAAGGCTGAGAACAGGCGCTTTCTGTGACGAGAATGGAAAGGAGGGAGGCACTGTCTGAACCGTGACTCAACCCCGCGAGCACACCGATGGCTGACTCGGGTTCTGCGCCAAGCACAGGGGACTGAGGAGCCACCGAGGTGGGTAAGGACTCCAGATACATGGAGTAAAACTGCTGCCCCAATTTGGATGATACAAGAACCAATCATAATTACAGAAACTCTCCATAAATTAATCAGCTGGTTAAGATGCAAGGAATTAATATGGCTGAATAAACATCAGAGAGCACAGCAGGAGTAAATGGTGACGGATGGAGACTGGACTCGGGGCGGCAAACACAGTACAGCATCCAGATGATGTGCTCTAGGACTGTACACCTGAAACTACGTGATTATCAACCAACATCGCCCCAATGAATCCAGTAAAAATGTACTTAAAAATAAATACATAAATTACTGAAAGAAAAAACCCCCAGCAGCTTGTTAATGTCAGGACAAAAGTAATGGATTCTGACCTGAACATGTAATACCTACACCTCCAACAGGAAAAGTTTTACAATTATCATAGTATAAATAATTTAATATTCCAAATATTTAAAGTAATTTTATAATATGTTCACGGTCACTTAGAACAATCAGAGATAGGAAAATATCATCATAAATTCACTGAACATGAACAATAGGTTAAGTACAATGTAGAAGAAAGAACTAAATGAAATTAATCCTGACAATCACAGCATAATTTTCACCCCAAGTGCAGACACAGGACTCTGGGCGTAGAGCACTTAAGTCAGTAAACATTAGAGATCAGATCGATTACTGAGATACTAGCAGGGTAAATTACTCTGAAATACCAAGTAAGGCCAAATAAAAGGGAAATCATCTCAGTGCAGTTAAATGCTGAATTTCAAAGGGTTTCATAAAAATATTAGCTTTGTTAAATAAATTCTCATCGTTATGTTACGGAGTTTTATTTTTCATACTGAATTCCCTCAGTGCATGGGGGTCGATCTGTTTTAGACTCAGCTCAGACGGCCCCCCTGCCCCCCCACTGGGCGTGTCCTGTCCCCCGCCCTCCCACCCCCCGGGTACCTTGGACAGCCGTCGGGAGTAGTCGCAGCTCTGGTCGTCACACGGCTTGGGCTCTTTTTCAGTATCCAAACATGAAACTGAGAAAACACGTCCCATTTTACAATGGATCGAACGTGCTGTACCACAGTATTTAAATTAGCTTTTTAAATACTAAATATCTCATTTGTCGGCTATTTCACCTGCACTAAAAAATGACGTGATTTTCCTAATGGGAAAGCCCCTCTTCTTAGCTAAAAACCTCAGCAAAATATGTGCTTCATATGCATCAGGAAAACCTCTCAATTACAGTGAACTTAAAAATTATTCAATTTTTGCTCTGGCTGGTGTAGCTCAGTGGATTGAGCGTGGGCTGGGAACCAGAGGGTCCCGGTTCGATTCCCGGTCGGGGCACATGCCTGGGTTGCAGGCCGGGTCCCCAGTGAGGGCCATGTGAGAGGCAACCACACATTGCTGTTTCTCTCCCTCTCTTTCTCCCTCCCTTCTCCTCTCTCTAAAAAATAAATAAATAAAATCTTTAAAAAAATTATTCAATTTTTTTGATAGCTAATGTTTGACTACTGTGTTAATAAAATTTTAACAGCAGGATCATTTCAACTATAGAGTGTATGTCATTTGACTAATTCTTCCTAACCCGACAGTGATAACCCACAATGACAATGCCGGAAGGAGGGTGAGGTGGAGGTGCCAGTGGCCATGGTGCTGGAAACCATGCACGTGTCCCTCCGTGCGGGCTCGCGTGGACCCATCCACTCAACAAATATCGGGAGCTGCTCGGCACCAGGAGCTATTCCGGGAGTCCAGGACACAGAAGTGACCCAAATCAACAACCCCATGCTTTCCTGGAAACTCTGTTCGCAGGCAGAGAAATAACAGCGCGCAGTGATGAGGACACAGACGGTGTGTGAGAAGAACGGGGGCGAGGACCAGGCTGGAGAAGAGAAGAACGTGAGCAGGGGAAGAAGGGCTGGAACTGCGCGACCGGGACAGGATTAGCTTTACACTGGCTGAGCGCCGATGGTGCTCACGCGGACAGACGGATGGTGCTCACGCGGACAGATGGACGGCTGAGCTGCCTGTGAGGTGAGAGAGCAGCCGGTCCCAGTGGAAACAGGCCGGGGTGCTGGACGGACACAGGAAGGCAGCGTGGCTGCCAAGCGCAGAAAGCAGAGGGGCTGGAGCAGGGCGTGAGGCCGTGGGGTTGGCCACCGCAGGCTGTGGTTCGGGTCACAGCGCGAGTGAGAAGGAAGCCATTGCGAGATTCCTGGCGGAGGCGTGACGTGGAAGAGCAGCAGGACAGGTGACCAGCTTGTGGCCCTGGTCCCTCGCCCTCTGAGCATGCACACCTTCGCCCCAGCCTACATGCGGACTCGGGATTGGGCCTGTGCCTTGCCAGCGCAATGGGGAGAAGTGAAGTGCAAGGTCGTGGTCTTAGTTTGTTCTCAGCCCCCCTCCTGAGCTTTGCTGATCCAGGAGCAGAGCCCCCTGGTGGCGGCTGCCCCCCCCACCCCGTGACACACGGCTGTCTGTGTGCAGCCCAGACGGAGCCTGCCCCCGTCACATCCACACGACTGTGAAAATAAGTGGTCACCGTCCTGCCATTTAATGTGACTTATTCAGTTGCACTTTTGCTTTGAAAGAAGAATTTTTAAAAACTAGAAGGCTATTGTAGTAATGCAGTTAGTAGCAAAAGAGCGGGTGAGAAGTCGCCACCTGAGGGACACCATCAGACACGATGAACTGTTAGAGCAGACGAGGCAATAATCACATCACGGTGATTCTACCAAGTCAGACGCAGGAGCCGTGCGTCTAAAGCAGCCTCCCAAGCAAGGCTGTATGTTTGGAGAAGTGAGTTTTTTATGGCCTATTTTTACCTTAAATTCTTTTAAATGGGGCCATACTAGATCTAGATCAAAGAAAACCACAAGTTCCAAACACCTGTGCCACAAACGTGCGACGCAGCTATAAAAAGCACCGGCAGACGCAGCGAAGTCTCCGGACTGTCGTTCCCCAGGGGTAAAGCGCGCGGCGACGCAGAAGATGGGAGACCAGATTTGCCGCGCATCGTTGTCACATGACCGTGAGACTGGGTCACCATGACAACGCACCGTTTTCTTACTTTGAATCTTCATGAAAGTTTAAGTGGACTGTAAGATTCATTGAAATCTGTTCATGAAATGAAGCAAAACCCCTGGAACCAGTACCATATCAGCAGAGAGGGACCGGCTTCCAGAATCGGCCCAGGTAACGGCTGCCCAAGTCACGGGCCCAGGGCCCTGGCTGGGTGGAAACTCGGCCGCGTCATCGAGGCTGGGGGACTGACCTCACCCTGTCGGGAACCACCTTCCTTTTTATCACGATGAGCTTTCCACGGGGCCAGACAGCGAGGACGCCAGAGTGACGTCCGTAGACACGGTGGGGGAGGAAACTGCAGCCCGTGTCCTCCCTCAGAAAGGCCACAGCGTGGCCGAAGCGGTCCGAGCCGATTGGTCGGGACTCTGGGGAACAGTCCGTTGTTCAAAACAACCAAGGGAATGCGAGGTTAACATGAGCTGACTTAAACACAGCAGGGAAAGACGTCTGTGTCAAATCACGGCCGCACGTCAAGTCCCAGGCAGACACAGCAGAGACCGCCTATGACGAGGAGTGCAGGCTTCACACAGGTAGTCACTGAACAAAAACCCACACCCCCACAAACAGCCACGAACACGAGAGAGGCTGATGAGTGTGATTTCAAGAGCAGTACATCAGAACACTGAAAATGCAGTTTTCGAAAAAGTTTACAAGGCAGGCAAAGGAGGGGGAATATGGACCATTTGCTAAAAAACCGCAGAAATTGCCACTGAGGAAGCACAGACGCTGGACTTCCTAGATGTGGACTCGAAACCAACTGTCCTAACCACGCCAACGCCCCAGCCTGACCGGTGCGGCTCGGTTGGCTGGAACGTGCCCCACAAGCTGGAAGGTCACGCGGGTCCGACTCCCCGTCAGGCCACGTGCCTGGGTCGCACACGCAGGCCCCGTCCGGGCTCATGCAAGAAGCAGCTGGTCCGTGTTTCTCTCTCACACTGGCGCTTCTCTCCCTCTCGTTCTCCCTCCCTCCCCTCTCTCTGGAATCAATAAAAGAAACATTTTTTTTAAAAAGCTGCAGAAAATAATGGACAAAAACACAGAAAAATGATGCCTCAACAAATAGATGAATAGTACCAATAAAGAGAAAGCACTTACAGAAAGGAACCGAGTAGAAATTCTGTAAGTGACCACTTCAACAACTTGATGAGGAACTGGCCGGAGGGTGCCGAGCACACACTCCCTCTTGCAGCAGAAGGGCCAGGGCTCGGGGACAGGTCTGCGGGGCAGCCCTCGGGGCAGAAAGAGGGGGGAGCGAGGGCGGCCCACCCGGCCTGCGGGGCAGCAGTGAGGGACAGGAACGCAAAGCCGGAGGGCTCCCCTCTCCTACTTTGAAACCCTATTTTTTTTCCAGAAAATACTGGGTCTCCACTCTGCATGATTAGGAAAAGCACCCTCAGCTGTTAGAATGTTCACTGTGGTTTATAATATTAACCAGTCTTACTATAATTAGACACTTTTACAAATTAAATTTTTATAGCGAAATAACAGACATTCCTTATACTAAATTCCATTCTAAAGTAAATTATCACAGCAAAATTTAAGTTAAATAGATAGTTTAAGTTTATGTGCAAACTTCTCATTAAGTACATAAATCAGTGGAATTTTATTTTGAAGGCTAATAGAACTCATTCAAAGTAGAGAACATGGAAATACCAGTTTCATAACATTTACACTTTGAAACCACTACCAGTAATTCATAGGTCTTTAGAATTAGCTTTGTATTCTCAATTTATTTTCTTGAAAAAATTGCATAGACTTACCTGCAAATTTAAAAAACAATTCATTTTGAAAACCAGCTTTTTGCATTTTAACATGATGGCATTCAGACTTCAGTAATGTAACTTCACAGGAAAGGTCATGGACCAGTTTGCTTAAAATCTGTAGGAGTTTATTCTCAAAGGACACATTGTAGACGCTGTTGCAAGGGGCTGCGTGGTACCGAGCGGTGAACTGGTAGTAGAAGCGAGGCTCGCGGTACGCTGTGGGGACATCGGACAGAGAACGGCACAGGGGTCACTTACGCACATCACGCAGGTCGCAACTGTTCAGGAGAAGTCACGACACGGACAGAGACATTATTTAAATACAGCATCTCACAGCCTTCCGCCCTCCCCGTTTTTGATAAGAAGTCTGCCTTTAATCTTCTTATCCACTCTTAGTATGTAATGGGCTCCAAGATTAGCTCCTGGTGTTCGATTATAACGTTTCAGTATTGAATTCGTTGCACTTATCCTACTTGAATCCCATCGATCTTCCTGAATAGGAAGATTCATGCATTTTACCACGGTCGGACATTTGGGGACATCATTTGTTCAAGCGTTGTTTTAGCCCCTGTCTTTTTCCTCTCCCGTGACCCCCACTACACACAGGACAAAGGAGCGGAGAACACACAATGGGGAAGAAGAGCATCTTCTGGGCAGCACATGCACAGGAGTGAAGCCGGACCACGTCCGACACACACACGCCAGCCAACTCCAACCGGGCCAGAGACCGGAAACCGTGACGCTCTGCAGAAAACACAGCCGCGCCCCCTGACACCGTCTCGGCAGCGAGTTCTCGATCTGACACCAGAGCAAAAGCAACGAAAGCACAAATAAACAAGTGGGACGACCTCAAACTAAAAACGTTTTGCGCAGCAGAGGAAACCATCAACAAAATGAAAAGGCAACCTACCAAATGGGAAAAAGTACTTGCAAATCATATACCTTCTAAAGGGTTAATATCCAAAATATCTAAAGAACTCATATAACTCAGCAGTACAGAAGCAAACAACCCAATTAAAAAAGAGGGGAGAAAATAGGAATAGACATTTTCCCTAAAGAAGACACACAGGTGGCCCACAGGTGCACGACAAGATGCTCAACATCCCTCAACCTCAGGGAAACACAAACCAAAACAAAGAGAGGCCACCTCATGCTGGTCAGAATGCGGCTCCCGTAGAATAATCAGCATCGAGAAGACAAGGAACAGCAGCGTTAGCACGTGGGGGGGGGGGGCTGTGCACCGTTGGTAGGAATATATGTCGGTGCAGCCGCTGTGAGGAACAGTGTAGAGGTTCTCTGGAAAACCAAAAATGGGACTATGTAGGGTCCAGCAACCCCACTCTGG